>JAMKCH010019336.1:0-23347 GCA_023653785.1 Ophioderma brevispina | reverse complement strand
CAGCCTATCGTTCTTCCAGACCTTCCCAGAATTACTATGATCCTGGAGATAAACGCTGGTTGTACAGGTCAGAAGCTCTCCGACATTATTACCATGCCTTACTGCCTTCTTAAGGAAAATTCTATGTGATTCTTCAATATCTGACCACTTCTTCATCAAAACAACTAAACCTTACAAACCTTGCAACAAAGGCAAACATTTTCAAGCTGGGTCCCACTTCCCTCATCTCTGTGCTTTGAAGTGAAAGCATCGTCACATGGACAGTAACATCGCCTTAACAAGGCAGCTCATGAAGAAATTAGAAGTCAGGCAACATCAAGGGCTTTTCACTTAAGACTGAACATATCTGATATAATGGAAGCCAGCAGGATGAGGAAAGCCTACCAACGTTTCAGAACGTTGATATGAAGACGTCCTTACAAGTAACCAAATCGTGACCAAAACCATCCTGTAAGCAAGCAGTCAGGTGTTAGGGAGGGAGGATGCCATGCATCCTTATCAACATTCATAAGGTGAGGAGTGTGGTTTTATTCTAACTCCAAGATGCTTTGATGTAGATGTGTTGATGTTAACATGTTATCATGTTTTATATATATATATATGGCAGTACAATGGGGGCAAATTATTTCCGCTTCCATTAAAACTTCCTGGCGAGAAACCCGCAACCAAACGTGAGACAGACGGCTCCACTTCCTCCACCTAGTGACCAGTGTGGCAGTTCATGCACTAGTTGGATCGTTAGTAATGTATATATGTATAACATAGACATATACTAACAGGTTGTGAGATTGTTCTTTTTATACAGTATTCTTACGAATGGATTTCCAAATAGTAACCTCATCCAGCCCTTCCACCGCAAGGTGGAGACTTGGGGGAAAGAAGGTACAAAAATGAGCATAGGATTCTGGATCCAGTGACGGCATGGATGGGCGTACCGATGCTAGAATGGGGACCGCTACTAGGCATGGGCGCCACCGAAATTTTTAATGTGGCAATAGGGGTGCTCAAGGCTTTTTGAGACAAAAAAATGCACGTAGTTGGAGCATTCGTAAGTATACATGGTTTTTTGTATTAAAATAGAACAATCTCACAACCTTGGTGGTATATTTTGAATGAATTCAAACCATTGCCAACCTCTTGCAGGTTTGGATAGCACATCTTATGCCAGCAACAAAGATAACAATTACATGTTCACATGGGATATGGCTGTCTGATTTTTGTTTAAAATGAAATTTCAGTGCAGTCATTAATACACTCAGCAAAAACGAAAGTCCCCGTCTGATACTTTTGACGTAACTCAAAAAGTATTTAAATTATTTTATTATTCAAAAAGTGATGGATGCGCAAATTTCTTACGAACAAAATGACAATTTACTTTTGCCCGATAGGCATCATTTACCATGAACTTTGTCTGCAAATTCTAATTTCACCGAAAAAAATAAAAAAAAAAAAAAAAAAAAAGTGAAAAGTACTAATTGACTTTCTGGTCTAAAACAACAGTTATTTATCATTTCAAAAGGTTATCAACTCAGCAAGGAAGCAAGCTGTTGAATGTTCAATAATGGGTAGGGTCCACCGTCCTTCCAATGACTTCAAAAACAACTCTTGCGAAACTGTTACCAAGTGTGTATACGTGCTCAGTCTAAGTTGGCCCAAGAACGTTGACAATAGGCGCTGCAAATCCCGACAAGAGGTGTTTTTCTTTAATTTACTGCGGCCTTCATTTTGATGTCATCCCACAGGTTCTCAATGGGTGGCAATCAGGGGATTTGCCGGGCCATTCCATACGATCAATCCAATTGTCTTCCAGATACGGTTGGGTGGACACGAGCACGATGGACATGTCTTGCCTCACTGTGTATGCGGGGTCGACCACTTCTTGGAAGATCCTTTACATCCCCGTCTGCCGAAACTTCAATCTCAGTTTCCGGCTAGCGTGGAGTTATTCCTAACCTTCTTGCCAACTCTCTGACAGGTACACCTTCGTCTAGAAAGGCAGTAGGCTCACCCTCTTACAAAGTTTTTTATGCGCGGCATCGTTAAACCTAACCATACAGCACATGAGCACCATGCAAAACCCACACAGATAAACAATGATGTGACTTTTGCTTTTTAATCCCAAAGAATCCACATAAAAGAGAATAATGTAAATCTCTACGAGCAAGCCCTTTTCTTTTCAATGTGATTATGTAACAACACACGGACAGAGCCACAGCAGTAGTATTCACCTGCTCAAGAAATTGTGAATGAAATGTTTAACCGTACACACTTGGAAATCAAACTTCTACGTTTCCCTTGCATGAAATTTCATAAAATGGACGATTTCATGGTAAAAACGATGCCTATCGGGCAAAAGTAAATTGTCATTTTGTGCGTAAGAAATTTGCGCATCCATCAGTTTTTGAACAATAAAAATAAATTAAATACTTTTTGAGTTACGTCAAAAAGTATCAGACTGGGACTTTCTTTTTTAGCTGAGTGTATTATGTATTTTATGAACCTGTGTTATGCTTGCCTCAGTGAGTTGGAGGAGTTGCATCCTTTGGATGACTATTATTATTATTATTATCCTTTGGATGACAGCGGTTTCTTGCTCCTGATTTCCTTCCTCCTGGCTTGCTCACTGAGGCAAATTTCAATTTTAATTTTTATATTTCTTTTTCTTGATAATGTCTGTTTATTGTTCAATTTTGATGTTCTTAGCCAAATACATAAATAAATAAATATAATTAAATGCATTTTTATGATATTTGTCATGTTCTGGATTAGCAATTTCCTGCTCATCCCTTTAGTCATCTTAATTGGCAGGCATTCAAACCATGATCCTCTGCTGTAAGGAAATGGGAGAATATTCCTGATGATTGATCATTTGATTGATTAATCAATTTATTAATTAAGCATTCTCATCAGCCCTTTTTTTTTTTGTACAGGGACGTTAGTAAAAATGAACAGTTTGTAAATGATTTGCGTACAGCTCTCCGGTTCATGGTGTCTGTCATACTACGTAGGATAAGGGAGGTAAGTCATATCTTGATTGTAGATTGCCTTGGGCAGGTTAAGTAATTAACCTTGTTAATTCTCAAGTTGATCTAGAAACATGTATGAATTAATAATTCATCTAATGATTAGCTGTTACCTTGTTAAAAAATCTTGCACTTGATAAAAGCTAACTTGGTGTGTCAAATTTGTGAATTACTTTGATGGCATGGAAAATTTTGGGATATTCTTTACTGCTCGAGAATAGGAATTCATGACTTATTAAATGCATTTTTACCTAACTATTCAAATGGCTTGACCAATTTAAATCAATTGTTATCAAGATGTTTTTTGGTGATATGCTTCATGTGCGGTAGAAAGCAATCATATACACGATCTGGACCATGACCATCACCCCCCCAACATTAAGCTTTTATTTTCACTCAATTTACTGAAATGTGTTTGACAAGGCACTACACTAAATGTTTTTGCATGTTGTCGAGTTTGCACAAGCTTTGTGTGTGCAAAAAAGTGTGAACTTAGTGATCTTGTAAAAACGTTCACTTGTGTATAAGGCCAGTAAAAAAACAACTTGTTTCTCGTCCTAACTTTTTGAAAAATGGAGGAGGAGGGCAGTTTGTTTTTTTTTTTAATTGCCGATCCAAGATTGCGGATGGCCCTTTTTTAGTAACCAGCTGTACTTCTGCGAAATCTAAAACATCTGTTTTGGTTTATAGCTCACAAACGATTAAATTTTGGGCTTGATCGGAAGAAGAATAATGGCCTATTTCACGCAGAAGACAATGATTGAACGCGATTCTCCTTGGGTCTTTTCCCGTTTCTGAAAGACAACTCTAGTTTAAAAATGGCGGCTCTAAACATTCTCAGAACCACAGGAAGTAGCATTTTGATAGTCCTTATTGTCCAGTCTTATTTTTTATTTTGAGCCACGTTTTAGTGCGAATACACGGGTGGCTAAATAATAAAATAAAATATCGCCTTAAAGTGAGAGTACGCTCACAAGGGAGATTTCAGTATTCGTAGACTTTTATCACAGGCGTCATATGACTCTACCTGTGCTGACGTCCGCATAAATAGACTGCTAAATTCATGCTCGAATAAGAAATAAAATCCAAGTTCCCTGGGACCCTTAACTCTGAACTTCAAGGGTCCCTCACAATTGTTCCAAGGGTCCCATAAAATAAATATTTAACCATTTCCAATTCGAGCTATGCCCATAAATAATGCAGCCTTCTTCTAAACACTATTTTCAAATGTCATACTATGTGTCTCGAAGTGTCATGCCTCAATGATATGTTGATATTCTTATCAATAATAAAGTAGTAAAGTATTTTGTAGTGAGTTGTAATTTAATTTTTCAAACCACCAATTTCTGACTGGAATTGTGAAGAACATGTGCGAAAAAAATATCTTGGACTTTCTTCTCTCAAACTTATGAAATCACAATCCAAAATAGTTCCCTGACTTAGTATTGCTCTTATCTCTTTCTGATAGGGACTGGGGGCTCCCATTTTTTTGACGCACATGCATTTTCAAGTATCGTTGTCACCCAAGACCCCTTAATTTTTTTAATTTCATCCTAAGACCCTCTATTTTTGAAAATTTTAACAACTGTCCTCCCAAAGACCCCATTTTGGGACCTTTTAATTTTTCCCCCAAAGACCTACCTCTTTTTTTAAGAAGCGCCAGCCTTACAACCCATTCCATGGTGAGTGCCCCCCCCATAGGGAGTCTTGGCATTGTCATTACATTAGCCCCCGGTTCCTCCAAATTGAAAATACTACAAAGTCTCCGGACTGAGAGAACTAGCAGGATCAGTGCTACTTGTTCCGTAGTAATAGTCCATTTTTCTACCTGTACTGCTCTGACTTTTGGCATTACTACCCTTTTGCTACTAACTCTGGGCGTCTTCCAATGAGCTCATTTTCAGCTGTTTTGCGACAGTCACGAAAGGGTACAACCTTCCGAATTTTGCAACTTTCAATGCAATTGATGGCCGTCTAATAACGGTCCGTATTCCGCGAAGGTGCACTAACTAACCCAGCGCGACGATCCTTCACGTTGGATGAGAAAAATTAAATTGTCCTTGACTCGGCAGTAATTATCTCGGAATGTGATTAATCTCGTCAATTTCCGACGAATATCTAGTCTCCTTTTTACGATCGATTTTTCATAGAACGTTGCCATGACACATGGAGTAAATAGGTAACCCGGATGTAGAGTACATAATCGGGGATATATATAAAATTTCAATACGGTACAAAATATAGCCATGTCTTGTGTTTAATTAATACTAAAGGAACAATGGAATTTATTTATGGATTTACAAATTATTTTAAGTTATTTTCAGACCTGAATAATCATGATATTCAAGTAGGTAACATAAGAAATCAGGTGTTCATCAATACTTCACCTTGCATGATCGAATTGTTGCGGGTCTGCGGACCGTGCAGTTAAAAACAAATGACGGGTCCTCGCTAATTTGCGGTATTTGACACGGGACAGCCTTATTTCGGACGCTGGCTAAATTATAAAATAAAATACCAACTGTGAAAGAGTAAGTTCCAGCTGCAGAAGATGGACACTGCATAGAGAAAAATTTAGCGAACTAAAATGTGAAATTACTACGTCGATTTTCGATGACTTTTCGAGAAAAAAACAGAAATTATGAAAAGAAGAAGAAAAAAAAAAACCTTTTTTTGAACCAAACCAAGACAATATAGTGATGCATTTTAGCTAATAGAATGAAATATATTTTTTTTTTTTTTTAAATTTTAAAAACTTGGCCTATGTAGAGGTACTAAAAATCTCAATAGTGTAATTAGTTGGTTTATCACTTACAGGTTGACTGACAACCCTTATTACAGACAAGCTGATCAAGCCGCTTTGTCTCATCTTGATGTACACTTAAGCGCCACGGAGAGAAAAGGTGAGAATAGGGGAACCAAATTGAATTTGAGTTTTCTTGTTTAGTCAAGTGGAAGTGAGTGAGCGAGCAAGCAGCTAATTGAACTGACAGAAATTGTCATTGTAATCAACAATGGGATCCCCTAGAAGCTGAGCTATAATCCTCAGGAATTCTCCTATTAAGTGGATTTAAGAGATGCATAATTACCTATTGAATTAGCCAAGTGTAATACAGTGACTGTGGCGCCATATCTCTGACATTGCCATGCATTGTATTTAAGTCAGGGATGGTTAATTGAAATGATTTGTTAAGGTCGTAATTGCATTAAGAGGTGAAGGCAATGCGCAGACTGGCTTTGTCCTCAGTTGTCCATTCATGTCAGTTATTTCATCACAGCGTTTAAAATGGGAGACAAATTGGAAAGAAAGAAAAAAACAACCCGGTTCCCCAAAAAATGTCGTCTTATCTGTACTATCAATACAGAAGTGCATCCTAATCTAAATATGTAGAAGTGGATTGCAATAACAAATCAGTTAGGTCTTCAAGGAAATTTGGCTGGTGGGGAATCCATCCTGATAACAACTAGTAATAACGTAACTAGAAGGGCAATAATATAGGACGCTAAAATAATAAAAGATTATTTTCTGATTGTGATATTATTTCAGCAAAGTGGGGGGTGGTGGAGTGTTGAGGAGTTACTATCAAACATATGGTAAAACATCTACTGTTGGGATGTGGAACAGATCTTCAGAGTTGGAATATCTAAGACATCTTTGTGAGCTGCTGTTTCTATCATATTACCTCCTCAAGCTCATCAAAAGCAAGTAAGTGCATTATTGCACTTATTGCAGGATATAGCGCATTGTGTTACAGTAGTTGGTTATGCCGCCTGTACAACATCTTTGCCCTGCAAAATGTGTTGGAGGTAACAGCTTTTTTGAATGTTGTCCATAAGAACAGATGATTGCATTGAATGAAGTGCCGAAAGAGGAATGTTGAAAGACAGTTTGCCAAATTCAGTGGATTTATGGCTAATGTACAATGACCAAGTAATCCTTAGGTAAAACCAAAAATATTAGATGCATAGAATGCATTTCTGAACATTTACGAATCCCACAAATGCAGCTCCAGGAAGGACCAAAAATGTGATCATGAGAATGGGATCATTTCACTATATGCGAATACAGAGGGTTTTTTGTCCCTCCGAACGAGTTCGGAAAGGGGACTATGAAATGAGCAGGTCGGTTTCGTTGTCCTAGGGTTGCAAAGGGGTGGATAGTTTCGGGAATTTTTGAGAACTTTTCCGGAAACTTTCGTGAATTTTGAAGGGCCCGGGAATATGGAAATTTTCGGGAATTTTCAATTTTGGGTTTTGTGTCGCTGCCCTAAGGAAGGAAGACACAGAGGGATCACTTTGTCCACTGTGTTGTAGTCTGTTGTTGATGAGTCTGTGTTGATGTCTGTTGTGAAAAAGGGTTAACAATTTGCTGAATATCCACATACTTTGATGGATTTAACCAAACTTGGGCCACAGGATTGACCATGGCATACACCACTTGTTGATGAGGTCAAAGGTCACATGCCAAGTTCAAAGGTCATGTGGGTCAATTAAAAAAAAAAAAAAAAGTTGTAAAATAGCGCTGAAACATGTAAAATTGACCTCCAATGAAAAGTTGAAGTTCAATTGGAACCAAAACTTGATCATAGGTGCAACATGGGATCCTCATTTGTAGCTGATGCGGTCAAAGGTACATGCCAAGGTCAAGTCAGTGAGGTTCAAGTTGTAAAATAGGCTGAAAATGTAAATTGAACCTCATATGAAAAGTGACGTTCAATTGGAACAAAACTTAACATAGGTGCAACCATGGATCCCTCATTTGTTGTGAGGGTCAAAGGTCACTATTCAAGGTCAAAGGGTCATGTTAGCCTATCATTCACTAACCGCAGCGGCAGGCGACAACAAGACGGTCCGAGGACCGATGTATTTTTTAAAATTTTAAAACATTTAAAACATGTCATCCCCAAGGAAAAATTCAAAAACCAAGTAGCTAGGCTTTTTCTTTCAAGTATAACCTACTGTTTTGCTACATTTTGATCATAGGCATTCCTCAGACACGATATCTGGTATTTGAAAAGACTTATTCTAGAGTGCACCCTTTGCTAATCCAAACTGAAAATTAAACTCATGGGAATTCGTGGTTTCTAAAATCTGACAAGGCTACTTTTTAAAACCATTACCAAATTGTACAAACTTACAAAACTTGTCTACACATATTTATTGTCATTTTGTTCAAGGAATTTAAATTTTCAAATTTATGATACTGTATTAATCACAAAGGAATATTAAAAAAAATATTAAAAGTGTAAACATTTCTAATTAGTCTGCTTGTAAAAAATATATTAAATGCCACTTTACTTTGGATCTGAAACAAGGCTGTTTTACTTATCTGATAATTTGCAAGCAAAACTTGACAAGATATGGTTGAAAATAAAAAGATTCAAGTATAATTTAGTACACAAAAAAGTTACGACATGCATGAGAATTTTCAGGCAATTGGCTGATTTCAGATTTTAAGGAAATCCAAATTTCAATTTTATGTGTATTCGTTGCCCGTTCATAGGCCATTTTGGGCTGAATTCATATGACTTAAAATAACACCCCACAAATGGACTTACAAATAAAAGAAAAATGGTGGAAATTTTGGATTTCCAAAAAAATCTGATCGGGCTGATTGGGCCTTAATTTCCACTGAAAATTTTTATGCGGTTAAAGAAAGCAGCAAAACCATTTGATTTGAAGTTGATTTGGAAGACAGAATATAAAGGGAACCAAAACATGTATTGTTTTTAGCCTACTAATATAGGTATTGTCATCACGTAGCAAATTAGAGTAGGAAACCCAATGTTCTCTCCTAAACTAGTCTCTCATTGTCCTTTTCCAATTCTTTTGTAACTCACAGTTATCAGTACTGACATTTCCTTTTGAAAAGTTATGTTGTGGATTTAATGCTGAGCAGATGTTCGTTTGTGGGGCATTTGTTCATCCTTATTGTGTTTTTTTTTGGCATGATTGGGTGTTGGTAGGGGGGCAAGATATTCGGAATTGTCTTGTGTCCCTACAATGTAGAATGCATGCTGTGTTAAAGCTGAAAGCCATGTATTTTCAATGCTGGCCTAGAGAGGCATTGCAATTTGCAGCCTATTCTGATAACCACTTAGCAATAAATTTCATGCTATCTAGTTAATGATAGTTATGTTCTTGCCCGAAGGGTAGTTTTGTTATGTTTTCAAACACACCAATATCTTCCCCAGTGTCTAACGTTCCTTTGCCTTGTACCATGTGTACTTTACTCATTCCCAGTTGCTCCTGAAGATGTTGCTTAGTTTATGCAAGTCCTCATTCCCTAATGCATGTTCACAATATGGTTCAAAATGCGCATAATAAAGTATATGCTTGAACTTTAACCTTGCATGGTTAATTGAAACAGCCCAATTCTCCTCACTTCAATCAATCATAATTGGCCTTAGAACACACACGCTACCTAAGAGACCTATTTAAGCCCCATCCCACAATGCATCAGTTTTGGTACATTTCATATCAATAATCCCTTGATGATCCCGGCATGTGATCCCACAAAAAATCCCATTTATTAATACATAAAACTCGACCTTTAACACCCATTCTCACACAAAAACACTTATTACTTTAAAAAAAATAATAATAATATTTTTTGAAATTCAAAAATTTGTCCGAAAATGAACACTTTATCGCTATTTACTGACATATGTTTTGTAACGACATTTAGGCACATTGCAATGTATTGGTACCGAGCCGAGGGTCTTAAATGGTAGCTTAAGCTTCGACGACGTTCCGCAACGGCTCGGAAAATATTTTTATTTGACCATTAGCCTTCTCCTCTTAACATCCCCAAGTCCACTCCTGAATCATTTGCACTGACAAATTCTTTGGAAGCTGCTTCCATTTTTTTAATGCAATAAATTCTTTAAATTCACGATTCACATTCAAATTTCACAAGGACATTAACATCTTTTCAGTGTTTAAATTCAGCAGCCCTCACTGAAAACTTGGCAGTTTTTATTTACCTTAGTTAATCTCTAGAATTTACTTTGGAGATTTTAGTTTTGTAAATTTTGCAGACCTAAAGCCACCCGAAAGGGTCTAGGTCATCAACACCGGATAATTGTTGAAGACAACCAAGCCCCAAATCCTAACTAAAGGAAAGAGACTCTTCCATAACAATTCACCAAGCTGGTTATCCGCCAACCCCTCAGAATGACTTTCTAGCCCCTGAAATTCTATGTTCTTAATTCTCCATTGAGTATAATTTCTTTTAATTTGGCTGCTTATTTTTCCACGTGCTTATTATCAAATTTATAAATATTTTTAACCTGCCTAATTCAGTTCTTAATCTTTCAAATTAAATAGGATCCCCTTTAAAATGCACATAAACATAACTAATTAGACAATCATAATTGCTATCAAATAACTTCTTTCAAGCATCAGTACACCATCTACGAAGTGAAAGGTGTGACCAGGGGAAAAGAAATCCGACGACTCATTGACATCCGCCACCTCGCTTCTAAACTTTCAACACAGTGATTGAATTGATCTCATCCCTTTTCAACTTTTTAAAAGAACTAAATTTGCCGCACACCTCCCCAATTAAAAGAGGGGATGAATTCACTTCTGTTCTGCCACCACATCCCCAAAATGCAGTTCCTCCGCTGAGGTCGCCGAATTCAAAGGGTGTGGCACAGCACCAAATTCTTTCCTTAAGAGCTTCAAACCTCAGGCAAATAAATTGCTCATCTAACAATTTACGAAACTTGTAGCTTTCTTCAACTCCCTAGTTCCAGCGGTACGATAACTGTCAAAATTGAGCCAAATTTTTCTGTTTCAATACCGGGTAAACTGACTTTCAAAACCCCCCCCAAATAACTGTGTTTCACAAAGTCCAACAATTTCAATCCCCCCACACCTCCCAAATTATGCAAAAATTCATTGTTTCCGATCAAACTGTCTCAAAATCATTTCCCAGCCTGATCTAAACAAAACCTGGAGTCTTTCTTTTTCTTGTCTTTTCTTTTCCTTTAAGATCGACTCGTCTGCACACCCACCCCTCTTCAGCTCCCGTGGACCTGGATGAAAACTAACCCGTTTGTGAGACTAAGTGTTCACCATTATTGATAAGAAAATTAAGCCATCCACTTCCTATCCAACACATCCGCATCCCCTAGGTATATGCATGCTTTGAGAAGACTAAAAGGGAAAATTATGCTCTTGTTCCCCACCTAAAAAGTGAAGAAAAACTAACTTCAAAATGGCTGACATAGCACATTTCAACAACATTTTTCATCCATAAAATTCATGTTCCTAGAAGAAAATATTTCCCCCAAATTACCAAATCTGGGATTCTCAAACCATCTTTTCCTAATTAGAGTGCTGGACTGGTACAGTAGATTTAAAAGACAAAGTTCCCCACCATTTTTGAACTCGGTATTTTTTCTCCACACAAGTGGTCCCATTGGAGCAGAAACAGCAACTGACTGAATTTCAAGCTCCACAGAGTATAAGTTGCACCAAGTGAGGGCAGCATTCAAACTTACCAGGTAGGGCAGACCACATTTGTTACACAAAAACACCACCCCCTCCCTAATAAGTCTCCCCGCCCTCGGGACTTCCATACTACCTTACAATTTATATTTACTTTTAAGCAACTATTCTTTTTTTAAACCATTTCCAAAATTCAAAGTCCATCTTCTCACATAGCTGCAACATTTTTCATATCTGTACTTGAGAACTAACCATGTTGCCATAATACATTGCAAAATGCAAATTTTTAACAGTTGTAATTTCATTTCAGTTTCTGACCTCGGCAATCGCTATCAACTCGAGCAGGAACGGTCGCCAGATCCAACTCGACGGAGCTTGCAACGTTTTCCATAGGTCGCAGAATTCCACCATGCCATCTTCACCTCAGCACTTATAATTGTTCTTTGTCTATCTAGCTCTCAAACAAGTTTTGCCTAGTGACAAATTGGGCTTTTCCACCGTGACTGTGGTCCTGCATGCGGCAGTCATGAATTACAGTTCCATCAAACTTAACATACATGCCCATCAAAACTTCCATTTCAATAATCTTGGAATCGGGAAGGCAGTTTTCGAGTTCTTTTAGAGGCCTCCTTTGGTTATAAGTTTCTGCTTACTCCTGGTTTTCGTGGTTCAACTTCAGACTGAATCCTGGGATAGTTTGTCCAAGGGTTCTTTCTTTGAAGTTTCTGTTGTCTCTATTTCAGTAGTTTGGTTCCCATCATCCATATGTTTTGAAGCTCTCGTGTTTGGGGGCTCTGAGGATTTTCAAGTTGTCGGAAGTTGTTCACGTGTTAAGGGTCTGGGTGCTTCTCAGCACAAGTCGGATCCAGCATATTCTCGTTCTCATCACAAACCGAATTGCCAATGTCAGAGTTCCCTTTGTCTCATTAGTCTCTCCATGAGCAGTCTTCTCATAACATGGCTTCAATCGGTCAAAATGTACTTCTTCAGACTTGCGAGCGTGAGTTTTCTTGATCACATAAATTTGCATCTGATCTTTTCAATATCCTTACAACGGTCCTGCCGATCTACACTGTAACTTGGGGTAATCCCTTTAGTCCTAGCTGGATTATATACTATACCCACACTTTGTCACCCTTTGTGAATGGTTGGCCACACGACTCTTCAAATCATAATACTGTTTCTTTCTGTCGCTTTTGAGGCAACAATTGAAGCTTCGCGAGCGATCTCAAAGACTTCCTCAAGTCACTCGCGAAGCTTCATGAGCATCTCCTCTTCCCGATCTCCCTCCTCAGAGCCCGGACCTTCCAGCAACCAAACCCAAGGGAATGGAAATTTCCCTTCCAAACATCCAACGATTATGGGACAAACCAGAACTTCCTGAGAACTACTATCTTCGATAGGCCATGAGCACAAACGGAAGGTACATTTATCCCAGTCTTCTGGTCATAATAACGACATACTAAATTGATCCTCATGTCCTGCCTATAAGTCCGGTTCATTCTTCTACTAACCCATCACTTTGAGTCTATCTGCACTCGTCAAAGTCTTGTCAATCTCCAAAAGTTACAATCGACTTAAGAAGCCGCGAGTCAAAATTCTTTCCCCCGGTCTGTATGTCTGACTTGGAACCGCCATACGACACACAAATTGTGGTCACAATACACTACTATGGTTTCCGCCTCTTGATTTGGGAAGGAATAGGCTTCCGCCCACTTCGTAAAGTAATCCATTATGACTATAACACATAACGATTTTCCCAATTCTGGAGACCCGGAAGTTGCCCATATATCCCATACACTCTTTCCATTGGAAATCCTACAGCAGAAGATTGCAAAGCGGCTCTCCTCTGTCGCGGGTCCTTTTCTTTTCTCTTTTCCTTTCTTTTCCTTCTTTTCTTTCTTTCTCTTTCTTTTCTTTTTCTTCGGCTGACACTTAACACAAGTTCGTACCCATAGTCATCAACATCCTGTCCTGCGATTTGACCCAAAATAACTCTGACGAATCTTCTCGAGAGTTTTTGTTGCTCGTCCTTAGATGTCCAGCAGTTCTGTGGTATGAGCCAACTTCCAGTACCACCCCACCCCCCCCCCCCCCCACGCTTTTTCATCCTAAAAGGAACCACCAACTGTTGAATGTTACCAATTCAACACGCAAAAAAATTCGATACATTATCCCTTTCACATAGTCCAATGGTTGCCACTGCATCCAGAGAGACTTGGTAGTTACACTATAGCGAGCAATATCCTTCCAAGGAGGCTTCTCCCACTTTCAAGTGCAAGCCAAAGTGGTAACAATCCTTGGATCCTCTCTTTGTTGCATTTTCGTGATTTCATCAGGTCCAAACTCCCCAGCAAGAAAATTGTCCACATTAGGTGTTCCTCAAGGCAATTCAAATCCAAGTTGTCCACTCTTTCCCTCTCGGGCATTCGTGACATAGCATCAGCATTTCGATGTGAGTTCCAGGACGGTGCTCGATAGTAAAATCAAACTACTGAAAGTTTCGATCCAACGTGCTAATTGCCCTTCAGGATCCTGAAATTCAATAACCACCTGAGAGAAAATCCCCCTGATCGGTTCCTCACCCTGAACCTACGACCATACAGATAGTGGCGAAAATGTTTAACAGCTGTCACCAACGCTAAGCAAATTCCTGTCTTGAACACTATAATTTCCGTTCAATCTTACTGAACTTTCTTGCTAGCGTAGGCCTAACCACTTCTTCTTCTTGCCCCCCAAGCTGTGCAAAACACTTCCTCCACTTCCATCTGCACAAGCGTCTGTATCCAAAGTGAATTCCAACGAAAAGTCAGGGGTAACCTAATCGGGCAGATGTAATCCCTTTTTTAAACCTCTCAAAAGCTTTCCTGACAGCTTGATTCCATTGAACTTGGCACTCCTTTTTGAGCAACTTATGAATGGAGTAGCTATATACTGAAGTCCCTAATAACTTGCGATAAATAGCCTGCAAGTTCCCAGAAGGCTCTAACCTCCTTACAGAAGTGGGAACAGGCCAATTTTTTAAAAGCCTTTTCCACGTTATCATATCAGTAGACAACCCTTTTGAAGTCACTAGATGTCCCAATACAACCTTTCCGAACGAAAGAAATTACACTTTTTTGGTTTTAAAATTTCAAGCCGGAATCTCTCAACCGCTTAAAAACCTTCTCCAATCGTTCACAATGTTGTTTCAAATGAATCTGCCATCACGATAATGTCATCCAAATAGACCAAGCATATTTCCCATTGCAAGCCAGAAGAAGAACGCTTTCCTCAAAAACGTTCAAAGTGGCAGGGGCATTACATATCCCCAAACTCATAACATTAAATTCAAAATGTCCGGAGCCCCATGCAGAAAATGCGTCTTAAGCCCTATCTTTAGATCAACTCACTTGCCAATATCCCAATGCTAATCCATATTTGAAAAACCACTTGCTTCCACAAAGAGCCCACAAAACAAAAATTTCATCAATCTTGGAAGGGCATAACGCATCTTTCCTAGTACAATCATTAAGACGGCGCATGTCCCAACAAAAACGACTGACCCCTCCTTTTTTTCAAACCAACAAGAACTGGATTATTCCATGATGGTCCGGAATGAAAATAACCCCTGCTCCACATCTCTTGGACTTGTCCGTTCTATCTCTTTTTTCTCTGTTGTAGGCACTCTGCTATAGTTTGCTTAATCGGGTCTTTGTTCGCCAGTGTCAATTTGATGTTAAGTCAGGCTTGTTCTTCCTAGGCTCTCCAGGCTTGGCAAAACGCCTTTGCATTCTTTCCAAGAGATTCCTTTCAATCAACTCTGCTGGTTGGTTGATCTTCCTCAACGCAGCTGAGCTACCTTTTCAATCAAAGCCTTCCCCACTCTTCTTCGAATCTATCTCGCGTCTGACTTCTCATACCAATCTTCTTCATCGGAGAACCATTTCAGCCCGGTTTGAACACATGCAACATGATCTTGTCGGTGAATTTTACTGGCGCAGGACTGACATCATCACCCTTAAAGGATAACAGATTAGGTGAGACCACTGCTTTGGCTACCAAAATACCCGGCTTGTTTTGTTGGAATCTATGTGAATTCTCAACCATTCCATATGCCTGAAGCAACGTAACGGGCCAGCTATTTTTTCCCCGGGCATCATTTCTCTACCTGGCTCCACAACAACTGTCTGTGCCAATGCAAACCCTACAAACCAAGACAACACTTTTCCTCCTTAGATGGCACTTCTAGTCCACCCCAGAAATCATGGCGTCCAGGGTTCCAAACTTCCTTTAATGTCCCACGTAAAGAAATCATTTCTTCCAAAATCCGCCTGCTATCAATGTCTCCAACAAGTACTCGCTGCCGAAAAACATTTCCATCCACCCTATCGGAAATCTCAGCCATTCCCCAATATTCATAGGTAATTTTCCCCATTTGCAGCCTTCAATGGTCCGTCAAACGGTTCCAACTTTCACCCATGCCTGGTTGCCAAGTATTTCCACACGTCATTATGCAAGATAGTGAATAACTCTGACACAATCTAGGAGCATCGGCACTCTTCTTTCTTCTTTCTCTTTCTTCAAAAGTGAAGCCTCGCAGAAATACAAGTTTGCTTGGTTGATGAATTAGCCTTATTTTTGCCTTGCCGCCTCCCACGGCTGAGTATCGGCCCCCAGACTCAGCCCTTAAAGTTTTTCCTGCACTTTCCCAATTGAATCTGTGTTGTTGAACGAAGTTTTATTTGGACAGTCCCTCTATAATGAATCGGCCTTTTTCTCCACACCCAAAGCCATCTCCCCTTTAAGGGTTGAGCATTTCCCTTTTGGACTCCTGCTTACTGTCTTTAGTTGTCATTCTTTCACTAATATTCAGTTTATTGTCTGTATGTGTGTTTCTAACTGCGGATTTTATCTCTGAATTACTTGACTTTCGGTTGTTTAAATGGAGACATTTCGCGAAATAGACTGACTTTCTTCTTCTTTCCACAACTTCTCTTCGCCAACCGCTACCTTAAAAGCCTCTTCATAGTCTTAGTCGTCCGTCGCCGAAATTGCAAATCCTCAAATGCTGCGAGTCCCAGTGCAACTATAAATTGATCTTTTGCCGAAAAATCATCTATCATACTCTGTGGTGCCGAAGATAGGCTTCTTTACAACCTAATAGATCATGACGCAGACAGTAAGGGACTCCCCCGTCTTTTACTTTCCTCTTTGAAACTTTTGCCGATTTGTTGCAATAGAACAATGCCGATCAAAATTCTCCCTAAGAATTTCTAACAATTTCCCCCAGGAGTCAATTCATCTCCCGGAGGACTCTGTTAAAGCTAATCATCAATGCCTCATCTCGTACACTCATGGCCAATAACTTAACTTCGCCTGTTCCTCTTCATCCCAACCATTAATTTCTGCAACTATACCAAAGTGTACCACCACTGTCAAGCGTTACCTGTGCCTTCCCATGGTAATAATCAGGCATAGCTATGGGCTTAGCTTTATTTGTGTGAACGTTAACCCGGAACCAATCTTAGATTTTGATGACCGGTTTCATGTCGATTTTGTTTGTCACTTTTGGTCTTAGCTTTCTGGGTCCTTGATCACGATGGATGCTTAGGTAACCGTCGTCTGTCAGTGGACTTTTCTTTACCCTCGACAGCTCCAAGTTTTAACTTTAACTTCATTTCGATTCAAAACCTTTTGATTTTTCACCTTCAGAGTCAGTTCCCAGATCCAACGTTAAAGGCCTAGTATCTTTAGGCCTGGGAATTTTTGGGCGGGCCCCTAACGAAGGGAACGTGGTTACCAGGAAGGAACCCATGCCAATCGTGAGCTGCTGTACTGCCCCCAATTCAGTCCAAGTAGGAGACAACCTTGTCTTTGAAAATTCAAAGTGGATCGGATGGGTTTCCCGTGAGCCTCCAACTTATCCTTTTCAGACATTTTGTCTTTAAGGTTAAGCCGTTTGGCCTGGAACGAGGTAGCTGAAATTTCAATCAAAAATGGTCAGCACACAAAATTTAACAAATTCAATCCAACTCAACTACGAATTTCAATCCCTTGAGATTACACTAGGCAGAAAGTTACTTTAACAAATTTCATGTTCCTAAAGAAAAATATTCCCCCAAATTTCAAAATCTGGGATGCTCAAACCATCTTTTCCTAATTAAGAGTGCTTGGAAGTACAGTAGATTTAAAAGACAAAGTTCCTCACCATTTTTGAAAAATCGGTTTTTTTTCTTCCACCAAGTGGCCCATTGAGGCGAAAGAAGCAGCAAAATGACTTAATCAAGCTCAAACAGAGGTATTAAAGTTGCACCAAGGAGGGGCGAGTACATTCAGATGGCAGGTAGGGCAGGACCACATTTGATACAGATGATGGGATTAGTTCAAAACACCCTCTGCTACTTGAAGCAAGGTTATTAAATGACATCACTGTTTATTCTGGAGCGTGCATGATACATCTAACCTTTGTATGTAGCTTGTTCACATAGTACTGAATGTGAAATTGTTTTGCTTTTTCAAATATTCTTTATGGGATAAAAGTGTTAAAACCTTAGTCTGGTATTATAAGTGGGTTAAATTAGCCCAGTTTGAAGTGTCGATGGTTTTGAAATCGGTTGTATATAGTCGAGTTATATAGTGATGGTATTTTAGTAATTTTGTATGAAGTGAACCATTTTAAACATACTCTGTATCAACACCACAAGTAATTATGTTGACAGTTGACAAAAAAACCCCAGGGGGGGGAGATTGTCCTTGGTGAGGAAACTGCCACCACAGAGGTTGGACCATGCGACTCAGAAAAATAATTTAGTTCAGTGATAATCACATTTGGCAAAGCAGTGATTACTACAAAAATTTTGACATGGACAATAAATGTTATTGAAAGTGGAAATACAGGGTGAAGGTGGGGGGGGGGGGATTCTCAACACAAATGACCATAAAACAGGGATGTGCCATAGACATCGGTTAAATTGGCCTAAAATTTGGATACTCTGGTATAGCTAATGGGTCCCTTTTTTGGCATAAAAATGGGCATAGCTATGGGTCCTACTTCCAGAGGCTTGGGAGGCAAGTCCCTACCCAAACCAAAAGGTGAGAACCCCCCCAGGGGTTAAGTAAGGGAACAATTAAGAGAATGAAAAGTATGAATTAATCGGTCCATTAAAGGTGTGTGAAAAGATTCACACACAGATTAACAAACTCCCTGTATGCAAGGGCCACATGGAGCAGTCTTTACCGATTGAAATCTCGACGACTTAAAATATTAACCAGCAAAATGATTTGCGATTCCTTGGAAGTTGATAAAGCTATGAACAGGTTTTCCATAACAACAATATTGATTTAAAAGTCATTGCATAAAATGCCGTATTTTGTGGTTGGGGTAAGTTTAAACAGTACATTAATACACTGTAATGTCATAAAGCTTACAAGTAATTGTCAAGTGAAATTAATTTAAAAAAAATACCAAAGCCAGATTAATGTGGTATATATATTTTTGTGGAGTTCACATCATAATAATTAGTTAAATAAGTATGGGAAATGAAGTAACATTTACTTTTCAATGATAAACATAAAAAATAAAATTTTGGCTGTCATTTCAGGGGTGAATGAATACTCTTGGTAGAATTATAAAAGATGTAAAAAAAACACCCGGCTTAAAAAAAATGTGAACGACCCTTTCTGAAAATTTTTAAAGGTGACATTTAAATAGTAAACAAGTCCAGTAAGGTACATTTCAGGTAATGCAGGGCCACTTCAAATCAATTTAAATGTGCGTTTTGTTCTCTAACCCCTCATTTTTGTTTATGGTTCATTAGATATCCCGAGTTGATTTTGCTGAGGCGGTTTGATGTTATTAAACAAATGTTTATATTCAGGTTTGCCACTGAGACCAAGGCCCACTGCGTTATAATTTTCTGCTCGCGTTTACAGACAGAAGAATAACAAAATGGCTAGCTAATTTCCAGAGTAGATGAATTTGCCAAGTATGATAGGCACATTAGGGCTAAGGGGTCCAGATGATTGTAAGAAAAAAAATCTCAACTCCTTTGGGGTTAAAGGTCAAGGGGGGATGAGGTGTTGGATCACGAAAAGGCCAAGTGTTGAGTGTTGCGTTAGTGTGATTAGTGACTTTCAAATAGATGTTTGATAAGTAAATTACCAGTAGAAACCCCCAAAAAAAAGAAGAAAGAGAGTAACTTTTACGTTAGCTTGGAAACGAACTAGCTGAAAAACAATAACTGTGGCCTATAGAATTTTTATGTAAATTAAAACAATGGTTGCTACTGAAAAACAGATATTTCATCATCATGGAAATTATGTAGTAATTTTTTACTGCACGTAACGTATGATGGAATATTCAAAATGTGTAGATCTTTGATTTGTACCCTGATTGTAAAGTGTTCAGGTATATGCAAAATCAAGCCTAGAGTAGTCGAAAGCTAGATCATTAGGGGGCTACGGCGATTGTCCTGTTGAAGGACTCTTCTTGTTAAATTATGTTTTTATTTTAATGTGGCAAATTAAATGATAGTGTTAAAGACAAATGACTAAATAGTCATTTGTATTTTCACCACGTATAGTTTATTGATCTATAGAAATAAGAAACGATAATTTATACTACCTATTTCATTTTTACACTTGATCTTGGAAAAGTTGTATTGCAAATTTTGTGAATGTTTTCTTGGAAAACCAAACTTTGTCCAGGTGTACTCTTTGAAGTGTTAACAGAATTCAAAGATAACATTGAACAGATTTTGAACACAAAAATAAACAAAAGAATTAAATTAACTAGTAGGGCCTACATCAGCATCTAACGATTTGTGGAATCAATCAATTTTAGAGGAAAATGATTCAATTGTAGAGCTGTGTTATTAAACATGATCAAAAGTATGGTGCGGTTTTATTAGAGTGTATTGAGTTCATCCCAAATGCACCAGTTTTGGGACATTTCACCCTCAATAATGTCCTGTGATGCAGGCATGGGATCCCCGCAAAGATCCCATTCCCGGTTTGATTATATCATAAACAACATGGAAAAATATATAGGGTGATATTTTAAAGGATGAAGGGCATCATATCATAGGCTACTGCATCATTGATGCTCTGGTTTTTTTAAAGATTCGGTGGTTATTCATTTCTCAGTTGTTAAAACATTGCTTGTTTTTTGTCTTCTGGAAGCATTTCAGAATAATAGGCTAAATCCTAACACAAAAAAGAGCCTTACTAGTAATTTTTGGTATGATTAATTTCAGATGATGTTTTGAAAATTCCCAATACTCCCGAAAATTTCCTTAAATTCCCGTTAATTCCCAATATTTCCATGGCAGGAAATTTTCCACTGTGAAAATTCCCGGGAATTTTTCAACCTAGTTCGTCCATTGCGTTCCGTCCGTCCGTCAGTTGATAAAAAATGTTAAACCACCTGATCGATTTATCGGAGTTACGTAAGGAGACCAATGATGAACTTGGTTGGAATGGTGGAAAGAAGCTGGCGTTCTCGAACTGATTCGATGTGGCCGTAAAATATGCTAAATTACGTATTTAATTTGCCTAATTTACGAGAGAATTTTTCCTGCAATGGCATTGGGTTTACCAGTTCTCTGGAGTTCCGTAAGGTGTATAATGATGTAAAGTGGATGGATAGGAAAGCAGGCTGAAGAGTTCTCAACCTGATTAGATTTGGCATTATTTCGGGCAAATTGAGTATTGCAAAATTGAGCTAAAATTTAAATATGCCAAAATTCAGCGTAATGCTATATTTGAATGAACGGGACATCGGATACTCAAATTCCTGAGCTGCAGTGAAAGTCTGGCATGGCCACATCTTTTTGCCCACAATTCGAACGTATGTGAGATATGCGGCTAGGTATGCAAATGAGCTAATTAAATTGCGTATTGCTGTTATCTCTGAAACGGGACATCGGATAGGGCAAAATGCCTTCGCTACATGAGACGTACGCTGGCCATAGGGGAGGGCATGGGTGCTGCGGAGGGGGTGGGGGTGGTGGGAGGGGGTGGGTGTGGTGTTGCAGGGGTGTTGGGGAAGGTGGTGGGTTGTGTTGGCAGATGTCTGTTGGGGGAGGGGTGGGGGGTTGCAGGGTTGTTGTGGGGAGGGGGGTTGGTTGCAGGGATGTTGGGGAGGGGGGTGGGGTGTGTTGAATCATCGGGGTGGGGAGGCGAGGACGAGTCGTGGTGGAGGTGTTGCGGGGTGTTGGAGTTCGTTGCGGGGGTTCGGGGTGGGATTGAGGGGTTTCGGGGTGTTGGGGAGGGATGAGGGGATTTTCGGGGGGGGGGAGGGGAACGGGAAGGGAGGTCGCAGAGTGTTTGGGGAAGGGGGTTGGGGTGGGGGTAGGGGTGTTAGGGAGGGGCGGGGGTAGGGTTTTCGCGGGTGTTGGGAGGGGGTGGGTGTTGCGGGGGGCCGGGTGTTGGAGGGGGTGGAGGTTGCGGGGTGCTGGGGGGGTGGAGGGTGTAGGGCATTTAAATCACATGTTAGTGGATCGCAAAAGTCGGCGGGGACATATTTTCGCCAGTCACATAAATACGAAGTTCGCCTTGTTAAAATTAATTTACTGAACTTATGACCACAACTGAAGACATGTTGGTTGTCTGTGGTGTTGGGACCACAATGTTTGAGCCTAACACATTATTAGTCAACCAGTGCCTCAATGATTTGCTTTTAAAAGCACTGCAGGGTTTCAATGTAGTCTTTGTCAAGAGGGGTCGACTATCATTTTTGGTCCACCAAACCGCGATGCGCGCCGAAGGAGGGGGCTCGCAACGCCCGAAGGCCGGAGGCCGAGCGGAGCGAGGCGTCTTGCGCAAATTGGTATTTCCCAGTGCAAGCATAATGTGTCAATCAAAGTATAGTCACGTGAAGTCACAGCCCAATTCAAATTCGTGACAACGTTTTCAGATACTTGCAATATCGATGACGTCGCCCGTCCAAAATTTACCATATCAGATTTTTGCCCACGGGCTTAATTAGCAAACGATTCAAAGCAAAAATCGACGAAGTTCTTGACAGCTGCGAGTACGAGTGAGTCCGTACGGTATGTGAGATGCATGGGAGATGGGCTAGTTTGCTTAGCCCAGCTCTGCAGAATAAAGTCCCAGTAAAGGTAGTAAAAGGTAATTTCCCACCTCCCCTGCACAAAAACACTGAATATGAGACTAGATAGGGCAGACGTCAAGTCATTTTTCAAATATTTGTACTGCAGTGACCAGTCAAATTGCCACCACAGAAATGACAAAACAAAAAGTGATTGTGAACCTTAAATTTGAAATGATGAATCCTGACCCGCCTATCAACATGCCACGCAAATGTGATGTGTGGCGAACATCCAACATCAAGCCAGAAATGAAGTCCAGTTCACAAATTCACGCACGAGAATTTACGGGGAACACGCACACTCCTAGTCTAGACATGAAACTACTCGGGACTTACCATGTCTCTTGACAGGCCACTATCTGCCCCACTTTAAGGCTAAACTTTCGCCGACCATGGCTGAACGATGCCATGATGAACCTAGTGAAAATACCAATCGTTCTACTACAAGGACTGTAAAATTCACATCCTAGTAAGCGAATCACATAGTACACGTAGCGTAGCTCAAATACCCTCATGTTAGTCATATTAAGCACAGACCGTAACGTTTTGGTGTAGCGAAGCTGAATAATCCTACACCATTGTACACGGGATCCTCGTGACAACGACAAACGGTATGCATGTAATTCCACCATGAATTTCACCGGGCCGTTTTCACAATAGAGTGTTCGCCACTTTATATTCCCAAGGCCTGCATCAGGGATCATGGCATGTATCGCCCCGGTATTCGCGTTGTTTTGAATTTGTTACCAAAACCCAATAATTGAATGGTCTTGAT
>JAMKCH010019335.1:0-39382 GCA_023653785.1 Ophioderma brevispina | reverse complement strand
CTTTATAAGATTTTTTTTTCCAATGCGTGTATCTGGTTAATACGCCGGACCATTGCCGGATGCACCGAATACACTGAATGGCACACAGTAATTCAAGTTCAATTCCTGTCTAAGTCCTGAAGAACAATAAGTATAGTAGATTTCCATCTTGTCAACTCCAGTAACTTTCCGAAGGTATCGGACATTGGATGAGGGGGATGTGCAGTGGATGGAATTAAATTCCACGCTAAATCTATAGGGCGCTTGCACGGCAGGTCAAGAGGTTATCTAGCCAGCACCTGCCTCCAGTAAAACACAACCCAAGCATGCATAGAATACAAATATGCAAAGAATCACTGCAGAAATAACTGAAATGTTCAGTGAACCCGGTGCTGTATTGTATTTCCTTCATGCGTGGTTGAATATGGAGGGCAACAAAAGTCCATTTCAACATAATGTAGCTCTGTGCAAGGGCCCTATGAAGCATGTAGTACGATAGCAGAGAAAAATCAATTCTGTCTTAAATGTGAAATCATTCAAGTCAAATCGTAAACGCATTTATATATAATTACGCTAACTCTCAAAACATTCTGACTAATCTTATTTGATTCAATGGTATTCAATATAACAAGTGAAAGTGAATGAATGTTACTGATTTTTAGCGACCTGTGTTTTGGATATGAAGGGAACACTAATGAAAGTCTTTGCACTCAATTGTAAACATGAAAGGCAAGATTATCTTAGTTGTTCATGAAAAAACAAGGGTTAATCGGGCCACATATTCTGACTCCTCTCCCAACTAATCGACGATGTCCAAAACTTTTTCTCCGGTGACAGACGGTTGAATCTATTAGTAAATTAAACCCATAATGTAACCTCTACATCCTTTTCTGGGTTGGGCATTGGACATGAGGGGCATCTGTTCAGGGGGGAGTTCCGCTAAATCTATGAAACATGGAGTCGATCAAGTCTAATTGCTCAAATGCAAGCATTCAAGTCAACGTAAAGCGCCCCTTTTTGATACACTACCTCTCAAAACATTCTGGACTAATCGTATTGCTTATTTGAAGTCAATGCATAGTGAGATGAATGTTACTGATTTTTGAGCGCCGTGTTTTGGATACGGAAGGAGCACAACAGTCTTGACACTCTCTATGTAAATGATGTCAACATGAAAAAAAACCAGATAAAACTTGCCCATTTTCATCTATGAGCCAATTTTCTGTACCGAACCGCAATAAATTCCGATTTTTTGCAACCGACCTTGGTGATTTTATTTTTCCCAATATATCACGTTAAAGGGGGTGTTCCCCTGCCTATTATTAGGTTACTTCCACCAAAATGACACATTTGTGTATAATGTTCTTTTCAAAATGGCCGCCATTGTTTTTATTTCAAAACTGCCATTGTAAATTTATTATAGGCCACTTTGCTGCCGACTAACGTTAATGATTTTTTCAAGTGGGCTTAAACTTTAAGCTTTAAGACGGGGCCGCTTGAAGAGGCCTTTTTTGTTAAATGAACTTAAATTGGCAAATTGTTTGGGGTAAGAACTGTGATGACTATTTTTTAGAGCACCAAAAAAGAGAATAATGACATCTGTATATTTGGCAATCACGAGTGGTCTTACCTTCATGAGGCGGCGGTTATATCCTCCTCCAAGGGGACCTAACTAAAAAAACACAAACACCTCCTGCACATTCCTTTTTTCGACATAATAAGAACCATAATGAAAACTATTGATAACATGTTTCCCGCAATTTTCTCGCGTACTTCGGCACAATTGCAGACCCCCTCAATACAGTTGACGCTGGGAAGGAAGGTGATCTAGGCAGTAGAGAGAGAAAAAGAGCCATTGGGACCAGTCAAAAAACAAAGAAGCACTTGAAGGGCTCGAAAGATAGTTTAGATAGAACTTTTTTACTTCTACATAAGCATATTTTTATTTTTACTGGAAATAACCATCTCAGGTTCTATCCCAACATTGGCTAATTGAATTCATTTAAGCAAACCTGCCCTCTCTACTAAAAAACGGTGTCCATCTTGTACGCCTATATGGGTTTAAAGGGGATTGCCCGATTTAAGTAGATGAAGTTTTTCATCTTGATAGAATGGCCTTCAACCCCAAGCCCATCTGTAAATTTTCGCGCCGATATTTCAATTCGTTTTGATTTGAGACCTAAAACACGGTGAATTTGCAAGCCCCATAGAGTGCTGGTGGTAGAATTAAATATTGGTCGACCAAAATGGGGCATATTTTCGCTCATAACTTCCAAACCAAACACCTTTATCCCTAAGATTTCACAGGGTAAATGAGAAAAGAGTAAGCTGTCTTCTGATAACCGAAATTGTTACCACTTTCCGGTAAAATTTGGGGTCCCTGGGCACGAAGGCCATTAGCGATCGGGCCGATGGACCTTTAAAGCTCCTTCCAGCCTTTCATGCAGGCGTGGCGTTTTATATTTTATTTTCCTACAGTCCCTGTTCACGATGTGGTATAGTGCCCTCTCACGGGAAGTCCTCTTGCGCATCGCCTTTCCGTATTTTAATTTTGTGTGCTGTTTTTCTTTATTTTCGGGATAAACCTTCCGTAATCTTCCGTACCCCTTGCTGATTGGCTATACAGACTAAGGCGCCGCATGAATGCATTGCGGTCAAAAAATGCTGTCTGGCGGATTGTTTTTTGTATTTGTGTTGATGGTTAAAGAAAGGGTTTCATTTGAAAGATAATCTTGGCACTAGTAATCAGTTAGTAGGTACACTCTTCCCATTATGATGGCCCATAATATTTACACATGATGCCTACACAGAACTATCCCTATTATCCCTATCGATACGCACCTCCGGCGATACTACTGGTTAAGGCGGCTTTTGACAAAGCTACTTCCTTCTGGAACTAACCAACTCGATTTCTGTTTAATGAACTTATAATGGCGGCTTCCATAAACAATGGCGGGCCATTTTAAAGCAGGACCACTAACGGTGCACAGCTTTTCGGATGCGAAACGTTACCTTTAATTTGGTCTGGCACATCCCCTTCAAGGTGATCTATGGGAAAATTAAAATCACCAATTGGGTGCAAAAACGAACCAAAAATCCTGGTGAGTTCACTCATAGACTCGTGAACATCAACATTTACCTATCACTTTCTTTTTCTTCCCCCCAATATCATGCCATGGATATACCAATTTGTTGCGACTTAAACAACAATGGAGCTAAAGATTTACAACAATCGGCCTGATATGCGGCAGAGAAAAACATTTCATTCATATTCCTTTTCATCTGAGAGGGCATGATCATTGTTCTACAAGCCACCACTTGAAAACTATTTCAGGTGTTATCACCTCCCCGACTCGAATTGAGTAATTTGTTTCATGACATAAAGCGCGAATGCCCGGGTTGATACATTCTGTGAGCCCACTTTGCCAAACACGACTCAGAATTCAGCCACATTTACAGAATAAAGTGCATGGGATACTGATCTTATTCGGTAAAGTACCAACCCCGAATACCCTCCTCGATCACCAAAATGAAAAAAAAAAAAAAAAATACCGGATGTTTCATCATTTGATTCGAAAAGGAGAAAGACGAACAAAAGTTGTTTGGCAAGTTTTGACCTAACAACTTTTTGCAGAACATTGAGGGTCACACATTCCCAAAGCTTATTTAAAAAAACAGCATTTTGAAGATGTATTACATAAAAGCGATAGCTGGCAATCCCTGATTGATTACCGTTAGATAGAGAGCGGGGGTGGACCCGGAAGAGAACATCAGTGATGGTGAATGGAAAATATTTTTAACTGTCAGTAAGCTTCCTCTAATTTTAATTGCATAAAAAATCCTCCGCCAAGCAAAAGTTGACCAATACCATCTCGCGTTATGGAATAATCATGTTCGTTCCCTTGCTGTTTAAGGTGCCTTTTATAATCTCTTCCAGGAATCCTCTGTCCCTCTGGGAGAAGCAGTATCTTCAATCTTCTTCGAGTAGTATGTAATTCTTGGTTAACGCCCGCCCTTGGTGACTATCTGAACCTAGAGTCAACCTTGCTAGGTGGGGGAAATCTATCTCAACTACAAGATGCTTGCACTGTATAAAAAAGTGTGAAACTCTCAATCATGTCCTTAACAACTGCAAAGTTCCTCGATCAAGGCCGTTATACTTATCGTCCTAACAGATTTGAATATTTAATCAATATTCTAGAGCTGGTCTCGGCAAATTCAGATGCTGTTTCTTTCAGGACATCCGGACGAAGCAGGCTGCGCAAGGGGCACTACCATTCCAACCTGAATGTTCTCCTTCGAACCTCATCCCGATCTAGTTATTTCTGGAAGGACCTTAAAAAAAAACTTTTTATCATTGAGTTGTCGGTCCCCTTTGAGCATGGTTTGACAGGGCCCACCAATTCAAACACAATAAATATGCTCCGCTGGTTTCGGATAGGATATTCAGAACAATATTTGATGTTGCTTTTATCGCTTTCGAAGTTGGGTTAAGGCTTCATTTCTCACGACAATAACATCAGGCTGAAGTATTTCCTTTCCACAGTCAATCTCCCGTTCCTTCCAAGGATTCAGGAAATACTGTTTCCAAATGTCCAAATGCTTCCTTTGCTACCATGCCAAAGGGGAACGGTCATGGCGCAGTGCAATCTTCTTAATATATAACTTTATGATTTTTCATTTAAAAAATCTTTTGCGATTTTTTTCTAATCTATTATTGTATTTGTTTATGTAATTAATTTGGTCTTGTATTGTTGCTCTGCATGACCCTTTGTAAGGTCTGTCCTGGGCTAACATGTATTCCTTTATTGTTGTAATGCTTTTCAATGTGGTTTGAATAATAAAGTGATTTGATAATAGTGGATTGGTGCATGTTTGATCAAGTAGCTCATCATTGAACAATATAGTTGAGTTGGGCGATTTGATCAATATGACAAGTCAGATGAATATCACTATTTAGTCTGATTCCCAGTTATGTCACGATGTCTACGATAGGCAACATAACAGAAGTGCTGGAAACCCCGTCAAGGTGTTCGACAGTTCCAGAGCAACGAACAAAAAAGCCAAATTCAGCCCTTAAAAAGGCTCAATTGTTAATACATGACTACTATCCATATTATTCTAACACAAAAAAATACATAACACAAACATCATATATTTACTTCAAGTTAATAAGCAAATCAGTAGGCAATTCCAATGGAACAATTTCAGAAAATGCCGACAACATGGCCGCGAACTAGAACGCTTCTGCTATAGAGTTTTAACAACCCTAGACCGGCCAATTAATCATTTAGATTTCCATTCCAATGATTATCATCCTGAATAAATATTTTCAACTAATTCACATTTATATTTCTCATTTTACTACTTTTCATAATTCTTTAAATTGTATTTTTGGCGGTATTCTTTTGAACAATAAATCTTGATTGATTGGAAAATCGCTTATGATAGCCGGTTTTACGGCATGTTCCCCTAAAGTTATTAAATTTTGCAATTGCAACTTTAATCCCGTAATCGAACTACTACACTTACCCTTCACTGGCCTTGTTTTTTTTGTAAAGATATTTCCCTTGTATTGGTTTAAGTAAAATTTTTTATTTTAGCCTTATATTTTAAATAACATGTCCCATATTTTTGACAGAATATGTGCCTAAAAAGACTATTTCATTATGTTGATTGTCGAACTTAACGGCAGCTTCCGACATTTCAACGGTAAAACTTTGGCATTAGAATCGACAGGTATACGATATTTTACCGTAAAAATAACAGGTCCTCTTCACTCACTGGGCAACAGTTCCATATGCACCCCTTATGAGTTCTACATGTAACTAATTCTATTTTTGGCCTTAGGTTTAGCGTCTTGTTTGTGTTAAGGCCATAAGGGAAAAGATTTGGTTCCTTTATGAATTTAAACTGTAAGTGTGATCGGTTATTGTGTGCTAATTATAATTAATACCGGGTGTCTGTCAGTGTCTGACCGCGTCCTATTTTCGCGACAACCGAGGGTCGCACGTTCCGCAACCTTTTGGGTGGGTGCCCCTTGACCATCCGAAGACCGAGTTGATGTAAAAAATCTTATAAAAATTCACGTGCAATGTCAACCAGGGGGTCCTTCAAGGTCAATGGAGGTCAATGGGGTAACTTTGGAGTATCCATACGAAACCAATGGTGGGCGGGGTCGATGTTGATGCCGAAAATTTCAAATATCCACAGGTCCATCAGGGGTCAATTCCAAGGTCCAAATGGACCGCGAAACCCTACGGCGGTCCGGAAAGTTGTAGTAGTCCTGTGTCACAGACTGGCGATAAGATCTTATTAATTAGTACTGCGCGCGAGAGATTAACGTTATCAGTCCGTCATAGAGCGAAAGTGTGTAAATGAACTAAAAATCTCAAGATCGGAAACGAAAGGTTTCTATGGAGGTTTTTGCATCAGAGGGTCCTTTCCTATGTTTGTTTTGGATATGTATCTTAATTGGGTTTGAACCTATAGACACCTATCGAGAAATTTGAACGTTTTGTCGGGTACTTCGGTGTCGCAGACAACCGACACGTGACACGCAATCGCTACGGTCGCATCCATTTCATTCACACAATGCTTTCGGTATTAATTCCAGTCTTGAAATTTCAAACGCTGTTTAATGTACGCCAACTTTTTTTGTTTTCAATTTTAGAAACAGGATATACGTACTTACCGGGTCTCCGCCGTTACGAAACCCGAGGTCATTCAAGCCAGTTGATCGCAACCAGGGTTATTGGCGAAACCCGGGACGGCCTAGTACAACCATTTTAAATTGGCGATTCATTGTAAATTTAAAGAGTAAAACTTGCGCAATCGGATTGCCAGATATTGCTAAATTTAGGTCCCTTTGGTTGCAGAACAAAACGAACTACTATACTAGTACTTTAGGACTTTGAAACAACATCTTAATTTATAAACAACTCATAATTGACTTAATTAATTAAACGCACAACCACCTAACTTATCATTAATTACTGAAAGAAATGTTATCGATCATAAACTTGATTCCCAGTAGGCTTTATATTTTTGGCATGATCAATATATTAATCCTCATTAAGCGTCAACGTACGTGAATGTAATTACATCGTATCATATCAACTAGCATATGATAAATTAAAAATCACGCTTCGTTTTTCTCTGAATAGACATAATTGATACCGTGGTGCTTTGCTAAGATTGCAAACTAATTAGATTTCATGTAGACGGAAAACTAATATAAAGGGTCCAAATCCATTGCTGATCAACTTTAAAAATTAAACCTCAAAGCCATTCAACCTCCGAAGCAGGACGAGTTTTGAGTTTACGGAAATTTGATCAGAGGTAAGTTCATTATTTTGTTGTTAATAGTTGCTAACTTTCGGAACATGTAGCCCTGTTCCTTGTTGTAAGGCCTCAATGAGGCCAATGATTCCACATCTAATCCGTGAAGTAAGGGGTTTTTCCCCCCAAAATAAGTTTCCCCCCTAAAATTCGATGACTTTCGGTTGCATAACTTCACTTAGAACTGGATGTTTGGGGGGGGAAATTCCAAAACAGTTTTGAGAGAGGAAAAAGTTGACTCTGCCACAGACGTCATTGCTTTTCAAACCACTTAATTGGCATCAACACCCCTCCCTTTTCCAAAAAGATTCAGAAAAAGTGGTGCACTTTAACCGTATTCCACAGATTAGTCAGAAATTACCAATCATTTTACAACACAATTTCATTTCCTCCTCTCTTTATATTCCTTGTGGTCTGAAGTAAATAAGCTTAAACGAACGCATAGGCAAACCGATGAACAAACAAGACAAATATGCGACCACCACATGAGATGAAGAATTTGGCGTAAGCACACCATCTAAATGTGAAGCATAACGCACCTGGCCAACGGGGTGGAATTATCCAGCGACATGACCACATTCATTCATAACATCAGGAAATTAATAAACACATGTGTTAAACACTATCAATGATTTCGCGTGCAGATGGAGGAACAGTGGCCTATTGAGTCTCATTACCTGTTTCTTGCTAAAGAGCAATATGCAAAGAAAATGACTAATTTGATACTGATGACATCCCCCCTAACATTCACGGACAAGCTCAAATCGCAATCTTTATTTTCCTGCCCATATTTACCTCAGTCGCAATGATATGGAATGACAATCGTTTTTTTGTCTACCTTTAGACCTTTGAATACGGTAAAGTGCCACTTTTTCTGACATCATCATTTTTGGAAAAAGGGATGTGTGTGATGCAAATAGTTTTTTGAAAAGCAACGACTTTGTGGCAGAGCAAATGTTTCCTCTCGTCAAAACTCTTTAAAAATTTACAAAAGTTTTTTTTTAAAAGTATTAAATGTTTGAATTTGAAATTCCTTGAATTTTAGGGGGGAACCTTATCTTTTTGGGAACCGTTTATTGTATAGAAATCTTTAAAACTATCAATACTTTGTCCAAACTCCTAATTACGTTTAACTTAATCTATTATTCTTTGCGCTACTATTTTGAACTGGCCAAAATTTCTCAGTGTAATAAGATCATGTTTGTTTAATTCAATAATTTCTTTACATCTACGCCCAACCAACCACTTGTGGAGAGTGCAGTGAGCCTTTCACTTGACGAAAACACATACTAAAGCACTTCTTAAACTAGCCCCGTACCTCTTTTTAATTTAGATCATTTTTCAGAGTTTAAATGCCGTTTAAGTTTTAACCTCCAATGGCCCGTTTCTAAAAATGTTGCTTTGCGCGATTTAAGCTAAGTAACAAACGTTTTCTCTTGGAGATAAACGTCTCGCTTAAGAAACGCAATTCGAAATGGAGTTTAAAGTAAATTTTAACTCTAAATGCATTAATTTAACTAGGTAGCGGGCTAGTTTAAGAAGTGGTTTAATTTGTGTTTGTCAAGTAACGATTCAATGCACTCCCAATTCGACAGTAGTAATAGCGCATATCATTCTCGACCATTTGTTGTAATAACTCATTAGAGCTGCGAAAGCCAATACACTTTGGGCGCTCAAACATTTTGTACAAATTCCCTATTTTGTTTAAAAACAAACTAGATATTTTGTACACTCATTAGCGTCTTTCACTAACGACGATGTTACTCGTGATTAAATAGATTTAATTTAAGTAAGTAGATGGTTAAAAATACTTTAAATAAAATGCGTTTTGCTTAAAACCAATTTTCAATTACGTACGTACGGCGATTTTAAGCTACATCGCGTTTAGTTAAATAAGTTCTTGAGCTTTTTTGGAATACGGCATATCTGGAATTAACGGCTGCTGTCCCTTTTGAGTGTATGTGTCCTTCTACTAGCTTGATATGAGAGCAGGCATTTGCACATACGTCCCATCAAGTACCGTGGGAGGCAAAACAACTTGCGGTTTTGATGTAGCAGCAATGATACTCCAGGGATCAAAGAGGTAGATTGTGCTTGCATAAGGACATTGTTACGCATATCGGCGAAGTAACTGATTTCTGTGCAGTATTATTGTCTAATTATACCTTTCAAACTCTGGGATTGTCAAGTGCAAAAGTTGCACATTCGATTGACAATGAATTAAAATGTCATCATGCTGCATTGACTCGAGCAAATAATAGAACTGTTGCATTATCCAGTAAATCCGCCCGGTTGCAGAGGATAAGCACTTCTTATCTGGACGTAGAGAGCCAGTGTTAGTACCCCTACAGCTGAAAAAGATTTAAGGTGCTCATTCACCCCGATTAAGAGTGAGCCATTTTTTTTTCATGGACGACAAGCACAAGATAATTGTCCTCTTTCACGAATAAATAAACATAGGCTTTCTACGTGCGTTCAATTAACCTTAACCGTATTATTTCATATTTTTACGAAAGGAAACCACGATTAACAAAAAATCATGAAGAGTTGTCTGGCACACTGTGACCAACATCTTTGTGCAGAACAAAAAACTTAATTTCAACTTAACAGTAACTTCCCGCGTAAACCCCATTTCTATTCCAATGTTATACATGTTGTTTTGCATAGGTCGCAAGACCCCCCTTCTTTTGTATTTTGTCTAAACCACATGGTGGTAAATGAATAGAAATGAGGTCCGACAATAAGTTATGGATCTTGGTTCTGCCACAAAGTTGTTTTGTCACTTATTTTCTTTTTTCAATATATGATGAAATTACAGTCAAAAATTATTTAACTCACAGTAGAACCTCAAAGTTTTTATTTTAATCGCGCGAACGATGGAACCAGCTTCAATCCAAACGGGTAGACATTTCATATAGAAGTCCCAAATATGCAAATGAGGTATGGCAATTGATTCCGTCCTTCGTACTTAACAACATCATACAGAGCTGACGGATCAAGTCAAATACCTCATTGCGTACTTGGGGCTTCTATGGGAACGTATACCCTAAACTGGGACGGGGACAGTAGGTCTATAACGCCTGCATCTTTTCAGCTGCATTGGACAGTAACAATGCGCTCTGCAGTTCCAAATAAACCAAGGGGAGACTGAAGGCTTTGTTCGCTGAATACAGGTGGATTTACCTGAACGCCATTATGTGGCTGGAGCAATGCAGAATAGTGTAGTTCCTTGATCACTGCTTTCAGAAGCATTGAGATGCCATTTTATTTCATTTTCATGAAAATGTGCAACCTTACAATTGCCATACCCAATAAATGGAATTATGAATCACTTCATTATTAGTTATAGTGAAAAAGGGTTTACTTCTTGCGAAGTATTAACCAAAATGAACATTTTTCATTTGATCCATGGCCAATCAGCATATTGCAGAGCCCTACTCAATGATAGTGCTATTATTGATGGCTAACCATTAAAACGGCGGGTTTTTGTTTATATATCTTGGGAATGAAATTGATTTGAAGGCTCAAATTTCAGGACGACAATAAGACAAATACGGTCTTTCAACTGATATCAAATCGATACTACTTCGGTAAATCAGGGGGTCCTAAAGACGATCGGAACGCGCAACTTTAAAGAGATACTAAGACATTTCCAGAAAGAAGCGCCCCACTTTTTTTCGAATTTTTTTTGCATATTTGGAATGCTGGGCAATGTATTACATCAAGTGAATAAGCCGAATACGCCGTCTTTATGTAATAAGATGATGATTTAGTATTTTCTGTCGTGCACGACAGAAAATAAAAGCACGGGTTTCTATAGGGCCGATTATGATAGCGAGCAAGTTCAAAACAAAGTTAGAGGGTTTTCTTTTGTACTTGTTTGAGCAATACATCTTTGAAACGTTCTCGGTGTGGACTACAATCGATCAAGTGCAATTTAAAGGGGCATAATGGCATGAAAAATTGACATAAAAATCACTTCCACGAGTTTGAAAACAATTTGCATGTTTACATTCTGTAAAAACAGTAAAAACAGGAAGAGTTCCAAGGGGGGTTGGGCAGTTTGATGTGTATTATGCCTTTCCGTAGCGTGATGGGGACAAAACCACGGGCCTATTTAAAACTGTTGTATGTCGATGTGCCGCACTTGCTATAATTCAATACTATAACAAATACGCACGAGCATAAAAATAGAAGCAAAGGAAAAATGAACGAGAAAAAAATGCACCGATGACAGCGTTTAATGTTAACCATGCTTTGAGAATTGCGTTTATTTTAGCGGGCGTTTAAATTGCGATTTAACCAGTGATTAGCGTTAAACATCGTTTGAGAATACGGGCCAAAAGTTTAAAACTTTTTGTGCACACTCCTTTTCAGTAATAAGTTTACTTTTTTTTAAATGTTTACAGATTAAAGACAATGTATAGATTTCGAGTTGTTTTCTTTTAAAATGTCATTCGGCTAAAATTAATTTACAAAATTCTCAAATGTTTCTACATTTTTTTTTTCATTACAGGTAATGCGAAAAATGATGCTTTCAAAAGTACTTTTGCTTCTCTGTAGCTGTGCAATTGTGCATTGTTATAGACTGGCGAGAAGAGATATCGGGCGAGGTGACGCAGTACAACTGCAAGAAAATTATGAGAAGAGAGTCCAACATATGCGAGGTAACCCAATACAACTGCAAGAAGATTCCCTGAAGAGAGGTGACATTGGGCGAGGTAATGTGGTACAACTGCAAGAAAATAATGAGAAGAGAGCCCCACACATGCAAGGTAACCCAATAGAAGATTCCCTGAAGAGAGGTGACATTGGGCGAGGTAATGTGGTACAACTGCAAGAAAATAATGAGAAGAGAGCCCAACACATGCAAGGTAACCCAATAGAAGATTCCCTGAAGAGAAGTGACATTGGGCGAGGTAATGTGGTACAACTGCAAGAAAATAATGAGAAGAGAGCCCAACACATGCAAGGTAACCCAATACAACTGCAAGAAGATTCCCTGAAGAGAGGTGACATTGGGCGAGGTAATGTGATACAACTGCAAGAAGATTCCCTGAAGAGAGGTGACATTGGGCGAGGTAATGTGATACAACTGCAAGAAGATTCCCTGAAGAGAGGTGACATTGGGCGAGGTAATGTGGTACAATTGCAAGACAATTATGAGAAGAGAGCCCAACACATGCGAGGTAACCCAATACAACTGCAAGAAGATTCCCTGAAGAGAGGCGATACTGGGCGAGCTGATGAAGTGCAAGGCAATTACGAGAAGAGAGTTGCTAACATTCGCCGTCAATCACAAGAACTGCAAGAACATTATAAGAAGAGAGGCGATACCATGCGAGGCGACCATTTCCTGAAGATCTAGAGGCGATACTGGGCGAGGTGACGCGGTTCAGCTGCAAGAAAATTTGGAAAAAACAAGACCGAAAATGTCTCGGAAGCTGCGAATGAACCAATAGCATGTGAGGTTGTGGGAGTTCAAAATTTATTTTTGGTCGACCAAAATGGGGCACTTTGCTCATAACATCCAAGCAAAACATCATTTAGCCCTAAGATTTAATAGGTTAAATGATTAAAATCCCTTTCGTAAATTACTACAATACACCAAAATTGTACACAAGGAAAGAGGAACATCACAAATCTGTATCCCTTTGGTATCAAAAGCTAGAATTCACTGGTATTTTTATTACAAAAACGACTGGTAAAAGAGGCTAACTATTGTGTGAAATTGGTTTGTTGCCGAATTGACCTGTCACCGAAGTGTCCAGCATACGTAAAACATTAACAGCATGATAAAAGCACTTGTCGCGATTTCGCCTGGCGACCATCGTTATTAAAATTTGATCCTTAGACATCCAAGAACATCGTCAGGTTTGTGTTTTGTTCGAAAGTTTTTACCGTTGCTAAGATAAAATCGAATAAATATTCAATATGGCGTATGAAATGCCTACGAGAGGTTGTGACGTTTTTATCACAGTAATATTGCACAGTTCTAATATTTGTTATTAATACCCCCGGGTATTAATTAGGAACTTTGACCTTGGTAGGTCCGAAACAGGGTCCACCAACTCGCAATAATTTTCACTGTCGGAAATGTTTATTTCGCCAAAGAGATTATTAAGCTATAAATACTCATTTATGGGAGTTTCCGTAACTTGACCCATCTGCCACACTTTTTTCTGACACACTTATGAATTCGGAAACCCTTCACGGAATAAAGCACATGTCTATTCCGTTAACGTTTCCGAATTCATAAGTGTGTCAGAAAAAGTCTGTCAGATGGGTCATGTTACGGCAACTCCCCTCATTTGTATCGTTTCCTTGCACAGCGTGAGCAGTAACAAAGAATTGAACTGTTTTCATGTTTGATTCTTATTCAGGGCGTAAATGGTGGTCAAAGGGGAGTTTCCGTAACAGTCAAAGTTAAAACAAACTATTTATTGCGAATGAATGTTTTTATACGTGTTGGTAGAGAGCATGAATAGGTTGATTAAAACTGGTCAACAACACTCACGTTTTGATTCCGAATATTTCGGAGAAACTATTCTCCGTCATCAGCGGTGTTGAGCTGAGGTGTGACTGGTAGATTCCTTACCACTTCTGGACGTTGGTTGTGTCCGACAACTTGGTGTTGCCAGTAAGGAATCATAAATCTTGGAAAGTTCACGTCCCCCGTCCCTATTAAGGGTGGGGCTGGTCTCTTTCTTGATAAAAATAGTTGTAGGACACAACCAACGTCCAGAAGTGGTAAGGAATCTATCAGTCACACCTCAGCTCAACACCGCTGATGACGGAAAATGGTTTCTCCGAAATATTCGGAATCAAAACGTGAGTGTTGTTGACCAGTTTTAATCAACCTATTCAAACTATTTATTCACCATTCTTACCAAATTCATAATTATCATCACTGCCCTAATTAAAGGTCCATGGCCCGATCGCTAATAGCCTCGTCCCCAGAAGCCCCAGATTTTACCGGAAGTGGTCAACATTTTGGTATCAGAAGAAAGCTACTATTTTTCTCATTTACCCTGTGAAATCTTAGAGCCAACGGATGTTTGGTTTGGAAGTTATGAGCGGAAATGTGATCCATTTTGGTCGACCAATATTAATTTTACACAGTACTCTATGGGGCTTATAAAATCACGTTTTTAGCTCTCGCATCAAAACGGGTTGAAATATCGGCGCGTAATTTTACAGATGGGTTTTTGGAGTGAAGGCCAATCTATCAAGATGGAAACTTCATATCCTTAAATCGGGCCATCCCCCTTTAACTGGTCAACCTGGTACATGAACGACCCTTCACCTTTACGTTTAAAAAAATCACACCTATGCAAAATAAATATGCCCCATAAGTTCCAATTGCAAAGTAAACATTCAAATCTATTATACAACTAGCCTGCAGTAATATTTTGCAACCTGAAATAACCTGAATAAAGTATCCTGAATACATACAAATATATCAATGCCGTGAGCTAAATATATAAGCCAGCCATTTTGAGAAAATTATGTGCTTTTTGGTTGTTTTTATAATAGCTGCCACATGTTATTATTTGCTAATGTATGTCTCAAATTGGGTATTTCTTGTGTTGAGTAAATAGTGTTCCTATGTATCCTAAATGTATAATTTTGCTTTATGAATAAAAATGCAAAAATCAGTAAAAATAATCTAATTAGTGCAAGTTTTGATGTCAATGTCAATTTACGAAAACCAAACTGTGTCCAGTAAAAAAAATAAAAATATAGCGATTGCATCTATTAAATGTACTCAATGTATATACCGAGCCTTAGTGGTGCTGTAAATACCAAGTTGAGTACTGTGGATTCTAGCCCAGTCAGCTACCTTACTACAGGGCGTGAAAGATTATGGCCAGATTAGCTTTTATCACTGTTAGGTTATGTAATAAGAATTTACTTGAGGAATTATGCCAATTTAATGGTAAAATTCATTCACACTTCAAACATTGAAGTAGCAACATGGTGCAGCTTACATCTCATCAAAGAGTGTTCGTTGTGACAAAATTGTACGAAACGAAGAGCTTACAAGCTACGCAAGATGTTTTAGGGAAGTATTACGGCGGTCCGGAAAGTGTGTAGTCTGTGTCACAGACCTGCGAAAGATATTATCTAAATTGGTACTGCGCGAGAGATTAACGTTATTAGTCCGTCATAGAGAATGTGTGTAAATGAAACTAAATCTCAAATATCTCCGAAAACGGAGGGGTTCTACGGAGGGGTTCTATGGAGGTTCTATGGAGGGTCCGTTACTATGTTTTGTTTTAAATATGTATCGTTAGTGGGTCTGATGAACTATATGAACCTAGCGAGAAAAAATTGAACGGTTTTGTCGTGGGGGGTACTGTCAGACCGGAAAAGTTAACACGCAATCTCTCACGGGCGAACCCATTTTTCCCACAATGCCTTCGGTATATTTCCAGTCTTGAGAATTTTCAAACACTGGTTTTAACTTTTTTTTTCAATTTAGAAACAGGAATTACGTTCTTACCGAACGACGTAGGGAAGTATGGTGGTGTATCTGTCGGAAACATAGACCAGGACGATCCAAGGCAAGCGGATCCGCCTCGATCCTGGATCCCTCCTGCCTCGTTTTGTATTCATTAAGGAATAAAGCGGACAATAGATATTGAGAGGTTTATCCGTTATAGCATCTACCTGGAGCGAGGCTGGAGCGATACCTGGAGCGAGTGGTAGAAGCGAAACTGTAGCGATACCGGTGAGCGAGGCAAGGAGCGAAACCCTGCGCGCGATAGCGGAGCGAAGGTAGAACGATCCTGCCTCGCTCCTGGATCGCCCCAGGATCGAGGTTTTTCGACAGATATAACCATAGGAAAGCCTTTTCCCGCCATCTATGCAGGTGTATTGTAGAAGTAATATCGTCCGGACGTACTCATAGTCGGGAACAATGAGGAACAATAGGCAACGATTCAGGGTGGACTCAACGCAAACATTAGTTTCACGCTTTATTCCTTATCGTCTATGGAGCCCCGGACTATGGCTCCTGCTTTTCACACCGCCCCGTATGGGTAGGTGGTAAATGTGAAGAAATATCGAGAATATGGCACAAGCCTTAATCGGAACGGTCACTGAGAGAAAGACGCACAGTGAGAATTGACAACAACATTAAAGTGACAGGAGGAGGAGATTTTGCTTGGATAGAATTTCTCAAATTTCACTGGACGGTTGTAGACCACCTACACGAGAACGTTTCGAAGGTTTTATTGGACAAACAGGTGCAAAAGGAAAACCGCAAACCTTGTTTTGAACTTGCTTCTATCGTAATCGTTCCCAATAGAAAACCATGGTGACTGTCTGTACGGCACGACAGAAAGGTACTAAATCATCATCTTATTACATAAAGGACGCCGTACGTATGCGGCTTATTCACTTTCAGGTGTGATCTAATTACATTGGTAAGCATTCCAAATATGTAAACAACCGGGGTTCGAGGAAAAAAATGGAGGCATTCTTTTGGAAATCTCCTCTCACGTCTTTTAAAAGTGCGTGTTCTTCTGGATCCCCGATATACCCCGGAAGTAGTATCAATGTTGAAATCAGATGAAAGCCCTATTTGGGTGTGTTCTTGGTGTTAAGATATTCATGAGTTAGAGCTCGAGTAAAGACTTTATTTGTACAGGAATAAAGCTGTTTACAATCCTTGTTATCCTTTGATCCTCTTATAGAAGTTTTCATGCTAGGCTAATTCCATGCCAGTTTTTTTTTCAGTTGACGGATGACCCATTAGTAGTCTGAAAATTTGAGCCACTCTCCAAAGAATTTCATTCCTCAAGATAGTCAAACAAAAAAAAAAACGCCTTTTTAATGATTAACCATCAATATTAGCACAGTATAGGAATAGGCTTTGCAATTACATTATGCTCCTACCATAAAAACAACAAGTTTTTTGTTTCCCATTGTACTTCATTAGGCGTATCACAAGCCGTCTCTCATATCAAGTAGAGAACATAAGAGACATAAATCGGAAAAAGCACATCTAATGCAGGTTTACGCGTACATCCAAGGGAAACTACTACAAGAAGAAATGGACTTGAACTCTCCCGTTCATTCACTTCAACCGGATGGATAACAAAATTGACTTGAACTTCCATCCTTACAGAATGCAACCATTGGCCTTAAACTTCAGCACAATGAGTCAAGAAGACGGCAAACTTTTGCCGAGTGGCTATTGGATCAATGTCAGAAAGGACGCGAGATTCTAGAAAATTTGGCGACATTGGCGAGAAGGATGTTTTTTAAGAATGCGGGTGAAAACTTTAGGACCTATTTCGCCGCTTTACGCATGGTGAGGCATGTTAGTCGATGTTTTAAAGCCTGATTTTTAATGTGTTCTTTCATACACAACAAATAAAATCGGCCAAAGCCGTTAATGAGTCAATTAACCCCCTTGGGCAATATCGGAATCGTCTGAGAATATTTAAACAGATCAAAGAACCATTGACATTTTTCATATGTGGCTATATTATATATGTGCCACACATATGTCACCTAGTAACACTTAATTATTAACAATTAAAATAATTTCCCCTTTTTTTTTTTAAAACCCTTAAAATTTATTTTCGCGCTGGACGCTTTACGCGTGAGATTGTTACGTCCAATTTTTTTGTAATTTCCTGACGTTAATTGCGCTTCTTTCAACAAAAAAAAAAATATCGGCTTAGCCGTTAATGAGTTAATTAGTGGGGTCCCATGACTCCCCTTGGGCACTAACTGAAATCGTCTGAGAATACATACTGTCCCAAAAAAACTAGACAATCAAAGATTAATTTTTTGGCCAAAAATTTAAGTTCATCTCATCTTAAGTTTTTACTGATTCTTTTTAGGCGTGTTCCAGCTTTCATGAATTTTTAGTTGGTGACATTTGGGGTCTGGTTCCGGAGTTATGGCTAATTATCTGAGACAGTTGAAAAACCTGTTGGGCCAGTTCCGGCTATCCTGAGATCAACTACGTTGCCATTGAAAAGCACTACGACAGTCATTTAATATATTGAAAATCACAAATAAAGTAGGTATAAGTTCTGATTCTTGGATATAACATAATTCATAAACTAATAATAATGCAATTTCAAATAAATAATGTAGCATTGGCAACATTCAATTCCAACAGTCGTGTTGTCTCAACTTTACTCCAGGGTTCAGCAGAGGTAGCACCATAAACACTTGTTGAAAGTAAACTGAGACCTTTGAACACACCTATCCTTTCCTTTATTGCTCTTTGTTGAACACTGCTTTCTTCATTATATCCTCTTCTGGCGTCTTGGAGGCAGTTTTGGGGGGAGAATAGGGAGGGTAATTTTCCCTCCACATTAGCGCTGTTGTCCAGCATGTGTCCCTCAACCAGACTTGTAGACGTTACATTAGTCATGTTAGTTTCACATTCAATTCCCCAAATTCCATAATTTCATGATTTGTCCCACCATTAAGTAGTCCCCATCATTTCACCCACAACATAATAATTTCCTGGCTTTCACTGAAAATAATATATTTGAATTAGTTCAATGCATGATAAACATTCACTCTGAATCTGTACAATATTGCTTTTTGTTTGAAAAAGGTTTAATCCCACAATGAGGATACACACCTTATACCTTTACATTTGCTTGAACCTTGCGTTGAAACTGGCCCAAGTAGTATGTTATCCTTTGTGTCAACCTGACAATATCTCCGCTTAGGGTCCAACAAATTGTATGGATACAGAGGATTTAGCTAACATAAAGTTCAAAATTCTGGCAAAAATGCACATTTTTTATATTTTTTCTAATTTTTCGTTTTGATTGTATAGTTTTATTGGGACAAGTCTGTTATTTAACAATCAAAGAACCATAGCCTTTGGGTGTGGTTCTGGTGTAAGATATTCTGATTTAGACTAGATTCGAAGACTCTTTTAACGGAATAAATCTGTATCAATCTTGGATCCTTTGATCCGCTATAGAAATTTCATGCTAGGCTAATTCCATGCAGTCTTACTGAATGATAACCCATATAGTCTGAAATTTGAGCACTCAAATGGCATTTCATTCTCAAGATAGTAACAAAAAAAAACGCCTTTTAAATGATTAACCATCAATATGACACAGGATAGAAATAGGGCTTTGCAATATACATTAATTGCTCCTACCATAAAAACCACAATTTGTCCGTCATGGTACTTCATAGCGCGTAGCAACCAGTCCAGTCTCTCATAGCAAGTAGAGAACATAATAGACATAAATCGGAAACAAGCACCTCTAATGGCGTTTTACGTCGTACAACCAATGGAAACTACTCAAGAATAATGGACTTGACTCTCCCTCCCTTTTCACCGTCAACCGATAAAAAAAATTACTTGAACTTCCATCCATACAAAATGTCACATTTGCCTTAAACTTCAGCACAATGACTTCAGAAGACGGCGAAACTTTGCCGAGTGGCTATTTGATCAATGTCAGAAAGACGCGAGATTTCTAGAACATTTGGCGAAATTGGCGACGAAGTTTTTTAAGAATGCGGGTTAAAACTTTAAGTGACCATATTTCGCCGCTTTACGCATGAGATGTTCGTCGATTTTTTAATTGCCTGATATTTAAATGGCTTCTTTTTCATACAAAAAAATTAAAATCGGCCAAGCCGTTAAGAGTCCAATTAACCCCCTTGGGCACTATCGGAAGGTCGTCTGAGATATTTTTAAACCAGATCAAAGAAAACATTGACATTTTTTTATAGTGCTATATGATATATGGCACAACACACCCATGTAACTAGTAACAATTATATTAACATTCAAAATAATTTTCCCCTTTTGCTGAAAACAATTTCTCGTGGACCAAATTTGGCGCTTTCGGGCGTGAGATGTTACGTCCATTTTTTTGTATTTCCTGACTTTAATGCGCTTCTTTTATACAAAAAAAAAATATCGGCTTAGCCGTTAATGAGTTAATTAGGGGTGGTCCCATGGACCTCCCCTTGGGCACTACACGGGAAATCGTCTGAGGAATACCAGGGAATGTCCCACAAAAACGATACAATCAAAGATTAATTTTTCTGGCAAACATTTAAGTTCATCTCATCGGAAGTCTTTACTGATTCTTTTTTAGGAGTGTTCCAGCTTTCATGAGACTTTTAGTTTGTGAAATTTGGGGGGTCTGTTCAGGAGTTATGGCTAATTATCTGAGGTAGTTGAAAAACCTGTTGGGCCAGTTTAGGCCTATCCTGATATCAACTAAGTTGCCATTGAAACTCACCTTCAAGAAGTCTTTATTGAAATCAAAATAAAAGTAGGTATTAAAGTGCTGATTCTTGTGATATAACTTAATTCAGCACTTTATAATGTCAGCAATGTGCAATAAAATAAATGTCGCATGGGAAATTAAATTCCAAAACAGTTCTTGTTGTCTAAGTTTTACTCCAGTTTCAGCAGAAGGTAGAACCATAACAAACACCTTGTTGAAAGTAAATGAGACCTTTGAACACAACTTATCCTGTTCCTTTATGCTCTTGTGGAAACATGCTTTCTTCTATATCTTCTCTGGCGTCTTGGAGGCATGGAGAATAGGGGACAAGGGTAAATTATTGTCCCTCCACATTAGGGCGTTGTCCCACAACAGGTGTCCCTCAACAGACTTGTAGACTGTACATTAGTCATGTAGTGTCAGCAGTCAAATTCCCCAAAATTTCCATGAATATCATCTTGTCCCATTGAGAGTGAGTCCCTCATTACACCCACAACACTAATAATTTCTGGTGCTTTCACTGAAAATAATAATATTGATTAGTTCAAGCATGATAATACATTCACTCTGATCTGTACAATATTCTTTTGTTTGAAAAAGTTTAAATCCCCACAATGAGATACACACCAAATACCTTTAGTTCTTGAACCTTCAGTTGAGACTGGCCCCAGTGGTATGTTATCCTTGGGTTCAACTGACAATATCTCGGCTAGGGTCCATCAAATTGGATGGGAAAAACAGCGAGGATTTAGCTAACAAATATAAAGTCAAAATATCTGGCAAAAAATGCACCAGTTTATATTTTTATAATTTTTAGTTTGATTGTATAGTTTTTATTGGGACAGTATGTATTTAACAAATCAAAGACCATAGCCATTTTTGCTGATATATGTGCAACTATACATGTAACCTTGTAACCCTTTTATGTTGCTGAAAACAAACCAATTTCACGTGAACGTTGCAAACGTTACTGTACAACTCTATGGAAAAATGTCGTGTATTTTGCAACCCGCAAAATACAGGAGGCCCAAAACTGCAAGTTGGTGTCAAATATATATATGTAATTTAGGAGTAGATGTCAAAATTAAAAAAACATTTCAAAGTGTTTGATGTGACGCAAGGCTCATTGGAATTTTCCAATCTTTTGGCCAATTTTTGCGCTTTTAATGTTTTGCCCAAATGACATCCCAATAATAAAATTTTTTTTTATGATTGGTGTTGTCTTAGCCCTTTCACTGTGGTATAAATTGTGCAAAAAATTCTTTGTTCGGGAAAGTGGTTCCCTGGGCACTAACGGGTGTTTATGACGTCTCGGGGACGCCTAAGGTCAGAAATACCTTTCAAACACAAATAAATGAGCACCTTGTGCACAAGTGATCTGAATTTGATATAACAAAACAGATTTTATGATGTAATTGAGTTCAAGAATTTGGTTTTCCCAAAAAACATTACATAATCAAACTACACAATTACACACATTTATATAATACTATTTGTCCTCAAGAAGGCCAGTAATGTCCACATGAAGCGTTTGCGTTCAACGATGATATGTCCTCCACAGAGAAGACTTCAAAACTGACAGCATGCAAAGTCACGCTTAAATCCTCGGTGGTGGAATATTCTTTGGAATTCTCAGTCCTGACGAGAAAGAAAAACTTTTGTCCAGCAGTCAAGACGACAAGGTAAATTTAAGTCTACGATAATAAATCCACAGTTACAGTCCAAGATAATCACCACGAGTTCTATCTGTCCACAATTGAATCTTATTTTGATTCCAGCCTTTCGGCTTCAAAGACGACAGTTAGAATAATTACAGCAAACTCTTGCTACATGGAATTATAAATCCGGCACTGTGTGGAGCATATATCTACCATTATGTAGATAAAACTAGCTATAACCATGCCCGGCAAAGTGATTGCAAAACACTGCTGACCGCGAGACTTAGATCAAATCTCAAATATATACTGCAGGACTTCACAAAAATCCCCGTCTAAAATAGGACATTACAACCGCATCATGATAAACATGACCTTGCACCTCAAATCAGATTTCACAATCTAAATTACCTCACTTCATATATATAACTTTTGTGGGGGAATTCAAGATATTGCAATGTTTTGATCTTTTAAAAGCAAAACAAGATGAGTCAGTTACTAGTTAGCACTCTTGGGGAATCCCCACTTCCCCTATTGTGACAATCTAATCAGGTGCACTTAGCAAAAACAAACTAGGGTATTCCCCTTCCTCTTTTATAGTGTAAACAAAATACTTGTCCTGTGAGAATCTTTTCTCAAATGAAAATGAGAGAAATATTTTTAATAAAAGGTTTAATCAGAAAAATGGAGGCCATTATAAAATCCTCCCCTTAAAAGAACAATTGAATGAAATGAAAATTTCCAAAATCTGGGCTTTATACGTTATCATTTGTGTGGTTTTTAATTGTACAAATCAGTGTACACAGTGCCAATTTTACACGTTTTATTATAATGTTCGTGCATTGCTGCTTCAGTTCTATTACAATTTGTAAAATTTTGTAATATAAATTTCTGAACAAAAATTTAGCAGTCTGAGCCACAAGGCATTCTGCCAAGAACATTTTCTTTTCCTTTGATATGTCTTGTGTCCAGATTGTATAGAGTTAAACTCCACCTGACAGTCTCTGATTTATGTTTTTCCTCTTGTGGATGAAAGTTCAACGGAGTGTGATCGGGTACAATAGCGCTGGGTTGACACTGTTGTACTTAAGTACACTTCAAATTTTGCAATGACAATAGCAGCAAGCATTTCTGTCTCAATTGTGGAGTAGTTTTTCTGATGATTTGTCAAAATTCTTAGAGTAAGTAATAAACATACAGGTATGAGTCTGAAATCTTTTCATCTGCTTGCAGAGAACTCCACCACAGCCTACATCACTGCATCAACTGCCAACTTGAATTGTTTCTGAAAGTCTGGAGCAATCAAAACTGGCGCATTCATCAAAATAGACTTGATTTCTCAAACGCTTTTTGGCATGCTCTGACCAGACAATTTGCGTTTTTCTTAGAAGGTGTGCGGGTCAGCGCGACACGCAAATTTCTGAGAAATGTGGACAGTAGTTTCTGTAATTTTTTTAACCGGGACCTACTAAAAGAATCTCATGGTGAGATCTCTTTTGCTTTTGGTGTGGGGAATTTCTCAATTGCTTCAACTTTGCAGTGATTGGCTAATTTGCCCTTGTTCCTAAAACATGCCCTAAGTTATTGGGACATTTGCATGGCAAAATTCACTTTCACCCAGAAGTCACAGTTAGTTTAAACCGGCATGAGATAATTCTCAAATAGTGATGGAGCGTTTACTCATGTGTTCTTCCTATGTCTCATTGTACACAAGGAGATCATCGATAATAGGCTACAATTTCTATGTCTGCAATACTATGTTCACTAGTCTCTGAAATGTTGCGGCAGAAGAATTTTGAGACCAAATGCATTCTTTTGTATGATAGGCCATTCGGGCGTACCAAAAGGCTGAAATTTCTTTGGCACGGCCACTGAGGGGAACTTGCCAATACCCTCAAACAAATCAAATTTGCTACAAAGGTGCATTTCCAACTCTATCATGCAATCATCAATCCGTGGGATCGGATATGAGTCGGGTGGAACAGAGGTTGACTTTTCGAAAATCTGTGACAAACGGAATGAAACCATCAGGTTTGGGAAACCAGAATACATGGGGAACCCATTCACATTGCTTGTTCTACTATTCCATGTCTAAACTGTATTTCACCTCATTTTGATATGCTGCAAACGGATTGGAATTCGCCCTAGTAAGGATGGCTTACAGGAGCGGAGGCCCCTACATCAGTGTCATGGTTTATGTCATGTGTCTCACTGGGTACATCAGGAAAATATGTTTTCCCACTCATGAATTTAACTCTTTCAATCACCTTGTTGACTTTGTGGGAGGTGATCTAATTTCTTGTCTAAAATTGCCAGAATATCAGGAATTTTGCGCAATTTGACACCATATCATTTCGTTTCTGTGTTTACAGTGCCGTCTTGCTCAGGTTCTGACTCTTGATGTCATCATTTGTACACTCATCATAACTCTGATGAAAACCACACACGCAGCTTACATTATCATCTCTCTATATACTCTTTGAGCAATTTATGTGACATAATGTCGACGTGTACGTCTACCGGTGTTTGAAATCACATAGGTCAAGGTCTTCCCACTTTTGTCTCAATCTCATTATGGTCCAGAATACTTGGGCTTGCAAGGATGCCCTTGTATTGGAAAAAGTGCCAGAACTTTGTCACCCCGGCCCTGAATTACTATGCCTCCTGGCACCTGGTCATACCAGTTTTCATTGTTGCCTGGCCTCTGTTTGAGATTTTGTTTGGCAATTTATGTGGCTCTTTGTAGCCTGTGTTGAATGAGACCCACATAGTCTAACAATACTTCATGATTTTTTCACACAACCACTTTTCTTTCAGTCGCTTCAATGGCCCTAACTTTTGACCAAACACCACTCAAATGGACTGAATCCTAATGACGCTTGTACAGCCTCCCTGGTAGCAAAAAACAGGAGATGAAACTACCTCATCCCAATCCCTATCAAATTCAAAAAACAATAGGTTTTGATCCTTGTTTTCAAGTTTGTGGTACCTTTCTAGGGCACCCGGGATCGGGTGGTATGCTGAAGAACGGTACTGCGAACTTCCCAACTGGTCCTGACTTGTTGGAATAAACCCCCCCCTGACATGAAATTGATGCCTTGATCAGACTGAATGATTTTGGAAGGCCTACCTTACTAGGGTTTGAAAAACTTGGTTAGAGCTTCCCAATACTTTGTGCACTAAGCAATTCTCAAGGGTATAGCCTCAGGGAATCTTGTGGAAGCACACATGATGGTCAGTAAATACTGATTCCTGACTTGGTCTTTGGAAGTGGTCCTACGCAATCTACTAAGAATCTACTAAATGGCTCATCAAAGGCTGGTATTGGTTTGCAACGGGAGCAGTAGGAATTTTTTGATTAGGCTTGCCCACCATTTGACCTGTGTGACAAGTCCTTACAATGCTCAGACACATCTTTCTGAGTGTAGGGCCCACCAAAAATGATCCTAATGTGTCATGTGTTTTCTCACACCTAAGTGTCCTGCCATGGGACTATCATGGGCTATGCTATCACTCCTATGGAGTATACCTTTGGCACTACAATTTGATGCCATCGACCTTCATCCTCATCTACAAGTGCCTCGGGTGGCCGCCATTCTCATGAGGACACCATGTGCTTGTAGAAACATAAGGAAGTTTGCTAGCTTCCGGTTGCGACAATGCCCTCTGACCTAATTTCCTAAGTGCTGGGTGACTGTGCTGCTCATTTACCAGCTTGTTATGGGCTTAAAGGTTCCTTTTACAGTCCCTAACTCTATCATGCCAGCGCTGGATTTCATGTACCACTTTGTCACTTTGTTTGTGCCGCAGGGGCGGATTTCACTTACAGGGAATTTAGTATCACCTGAAGAGGGAAAGATGACCCTCCACATCCTCTATTTTGAGAGAAAGTAATCCTCAAATTTGGGACCAAGTCATTCTCGACGCTCTCCTTATGTGTGAGTATTTGACTCATCACCTGCTCACTGTTTTCCTGTGAGGCTTTCTGGTCATTGAGAGCCTGTTACGCACATGCAGGGGAAAATGTATATTTCCTCATTCAAAATTTATCCATGTTACAGGGCACCGGAAACTATGGGATGGGAGTACTTTTCCCCCATGCCAAATCATTCCTAACAACATGGATACCCCTTTTAACATGGAGTTCTTGTCTAACACAATTGTGACAGTTCAGAAAACCAAGTATGATTTTCAAATTCATCTTGTGAAGAGGGACACAATCCATACTATCCCCTGAATCAATGCACTAGTCATGTGGGGAACTCTTCAATATCAAATGGAAGTGCATCTTCAAATATCATTGGGACTGCGCGCAGCAAGTGTCCCGCATGATTTATGAATGGTTTGGTTTGCGATCTAAAACTATCACTGATGAAAGTGACACCAAATCCCTCCAAAAACAAAAGGTCTTAAAGTCATCCCTGCCGTTTTTGTTCTAAATTACCTTTTGTGGGATTTCTTGTTTATGAACAGAAGAAGGAACTTTTGACCTCAAAGTAAACTGCACAAACCTATTGGTTCTTGACCCACTTTGGCCTTCTCCATTTTTGGTGGATAGCCATGATCTCCCAACACCAGGACCTTGGTAGTCCTGGATTTACAGTGATAGTGATTGCATGTGAACTGTGTTTGGGTCCATCCCATTGTTTCTGATTAGCACCATTACTTTTACTCCCATTTTCATGGGAACCTGACTGGAATCCCCCCGAGTGCTACCATGGACGCTTGTTAGAAACGACTGATTGTTGTTGCGTACCCTTGTTTCCCGGGACCTAGTAAATTCTTGGCTAGGCCTACTAGTATGACTTAATGTGGGGTTATATGACGTGCAAGAAATGAGGCATAGAGTAGCAAGTGTAGAGGAGCACGCACTTTACGGATGGCTTTTCACGCAAAATGTCAATTTTGTTTTTCCCATCCAGATTGTGTTGATATCTGGAGGAGACACTGTTTGAACTATTCCACTAACATCAACTCACTAAGTTGACCAAAATTTGCCCAACCCCCAACTTCTTTTGAGAGAAGCCAGCGATCAAACCCTTTGTTTCCTTTAAGCGGGCAAATTCAAACATGGGTCTGGTCATCCTTTTTCTGACACGACCTGAATTTGTCTAAGCTCTGGCACCAATTCATATGATTTGAGCACTGCATCTCTAATCTCGTCATAATCACTACATCTGTCTAATGACATGGACGAATATTTATTTCTCGGGCTTACCAATGAACACTGACTGTAGCAAAAGGTCCAAGATTCCTTGGGCCATTTCAAGCTATTGGCAATTTTCTAAGAGGTAAGAAGTATTTGGCGACTTCTTGTTCATGAAAGTGTGGAACCAGGCGAATATTTTTCGCCGTATCAAATCCAGAGACCTTGGAAGGGGCTGCTGAGCTAGCTGTGTTTCAATTTTTCTAACGCTAACGGAGCTTCAAGCTCGTTTTGTTTCATCTGCCCCCCCATTTCCATTCTTTTGTTTCATTCATTTTGCAACTTTTCCTGTTTCAATTCCTTTCTTTTTCAATTGCCAATTCCATCTCTTTTTGTTGGATCTCTTTTTGCATTTGCATTTGCATTTCTTCTTCTAATCACAATTCTTGTCCTTTTGGTTTGTTCCATTCCATCTTTCAATTCTATTTCCACTTCCTTTTGAATGTTCAAGTTTCTTTTAACTTTGAATGCATCACTTTTGCCCTGTTCCTGAATTTCTTCCATCCTATCCAAATATGACTATCCCAAAAAGACATCTTGTCACGCATGGAACAAAGATGTCTAGGATGACGATTGAGAGGTACATATCGAGGCAGTAACGAAAGCTGCAGAAAGAAAGCGAGCATGTGAGGTGATGAAGGTGTAAGAGGGAGTAGTGTTTTGGACAGAAACTGGCTTCTCAACTAGACATGTTTTGCATCGAAAGTCCTAATGCTGGCAAGTTTGCATTTAAATCAGGCTTCCAGCTTCATCACAACGCGATCCCAAGTTATTGGCCTATGAACACTTCTGGATAAACTCTTGTGATTGTACCTTACAACACAAGATACTAACTTGAACCAAAAACCTACAAGGGTAACATGTTAATACACACAAAATTTTGTATCGGTAAAATGTACACAATGTTACAATTAAAATATTAAACACTTTTTGTGTATAAATCTGAACAAAAGGCTCAAATTATCTAATTCAAATTCTCCCGGACGAGCCCCCAATTCTGTTATGACGTCCTGTAGACCGCCTCTAAGTCAAAGGTACCTTTCAAACACAAATAAATGAGCCGTGTGAACAAGTGATCTGAAATTTATTAACAAAACAGATTTTAAGATTTGTAATTGGTTCAAGAATTTGGTATTTCCAAAAAATATTTTTATTTTTTTCAAAAAAACAATTACACACAATTCTATATAATACTTTTGCCTCAAGAATGTCCAGTAATGTCACATGAAGCGTTGAAGTTCAACGATGATATTTCTCACAGCGAAGACTCAAAAAATGACAGCATGCAAGAGCTAAGAGAACAGTACACGATTGAAGGACGTTAGTCGAGACGACGACGAGAACACCCATAACCAGGCAGCGCGAGTCCGCTCCTCTGGAAAGCCCGAATGGCTGCATTCCTAGATGCCGCGCAATCGTACTTTGCGGTAACAACGTATCATAGACGCGAAAGGCGGAGCGGACCCGTACATGAGCTGTGTAACTAGAGACGAACCTAAGGCCGCCTCGTCCCGATGATTATACAGAGGGCCACGGCCGAGCTGCGACGAGAACACGGGGGTATGATATGACAAACGACAAGAAAACCAATGAGAACTGGAAACAAGCGTTAATATAATATGGCAACACAACTCCCAAAAAATAGATTCCTTGACCGACGATAATAAGTCCACAGTTTATCAGTCCAACGATAATCCACCACGAGTTCTATTGTCCCACAATTTGATCGTATTTTGATTCCCAGCACTTTCGGCTTCAAAGCGACAGAGTAGGAATAATTACAGGCAAGACTCCTGCTCACATGAATATAAATCCTTGGCACTGTGGGGAGGCAATATCTACCAATTAAGTGTAGGATTAAGACTGCTAAAAACCATGCTGCAAAGCTGATTGCAACTGGTGACCGCGAGACTTAGCTCAATCTCAAATATATACTGCAGGACTTAACAAAATAAAGTCTAAAAAATGACATACAACAGCATCATGCAGAAAAACATGGACCGTTGCCCACCATCAAATCAGATTCACAATCTAAATAACATCAACCTTCAATCTATCATACTTTGTGGGGGATCCCAGATATTCGCAAATGTGTTTTGATCATATTTGTAAAGCATATATTAATAAAAACGAAGCTGAGTCAGTTTACTAAGTTTAGATTCTTGGGAATCCCCCACTTCCCCTATTGTGCCAATCGAAAAGGTGCACTTAGCAAAACAACTAGGGGTATTCCCCTTTCTCTCTGTATAGTAAACAAAATACTTTTCCTGGGTGAGAAATCTTTCTCAAATAAAATGAGAAAATAATATTTTTAAAAAAGTGTTAATCAGACAAAAGAGGAAGGCCATATAACAGTGTGAAAAATCCAGTCGTCGCTTAAAGGCTGACTCTGTACCATTAGACGAACAATTTTGGACACCATTTTTATAACGAACGTGGGATTATATCTGAAAATTACACCCATGATGACCGGGGACAACCTAGTTTGACTCCATAACTATTGAACTACAACCTACAGATTGGTATATAACATATACGTTTTTTTTAATCCTGGAAATGCTAACGAACACTGTTGCATATCTTTCGACGCGCGATTTTGAACTTTTCACATTATTGACCCTGTATAAACATTACCCCTTAAAAATGCATATGTTGACCACTCTTTGATTTTTAGTTAGACTTTTGATATATTGTTTTAAAGGTATCTCAATACAATTCTGTTGGAATTGATTCTGTTGAAATTAGTGTTGGGTTAAGGCAGCTTCATTCTATTTTGACTAGCCTACATAGCAATTGACTGTATAAATGGTAAAATTGCTATTGCTATTTCAGCAGAGGTAACCTGTTATACCAAGGGGGTGTGATGGTTGAAGGGAAACGCAGTCAAAAACCAGTCGTCCTGTGGCGCGCTGCATTTTGAATATTGCACGGAATACTTATCAGTTGGTGCTTGATAACACACCTATTGTCAATTCGATACAAAAAAATCCGCCAAAATATCAAGTTGTTGGATGTTGGGTGCTATGGGTGGTAAATTTTGTCCTACCCAAGGACACACAACGAGAGAAATGACCAATCAGTCGTCTTGATTTAAATAAACCGCACATCAATCGAATACATCTTTTCACGCTAAGCGCGAGCATGGTATTATGAGAAAAAAAAAGGAGTATCTGAGCACAAGGTCAGGGGTACACTATAGTGTACACATGGCCACCTAACCCAAAAAACCTACAGATTAATTTGTATCACTACGATTAGTGTATATGAAAGCGCGGCACCCCACAGTATGTGGAAGTAAGCGGAGGCAGCCATTGGCTTTCTTTGTGGTACTCTCTGTTTCTTTGTGGCGGCAACAGAAACATGCGAGGACGGGGAAATTTATCTAAAGAGATTACGTAAACGTTTTGCCTTCTATCGGTATAAACCTTCTTTGGTTATAAACTGACTCAATGTATACACTGCATACAGTGCCTATATCATATCACAATAGTAATATCGCTTTATTCCGGTAAAGCTGTGGAGGATTAAAATCAATCTCCTCCACATCCTCCTTCAGCCTAGGTAGTGGATAGAGCATGGAAGAGAAAGAGATAAGAAGGAACCACAACGACTTCCACAATCCGATTTTAATCTGTTATCAATTCACCCGCACAAAAAGAACGGATTCAACAGCGAATAATCCCTCTGCCGCAATCGATGATAGGCGAGCAATCATTGTAGAGTAGAATATTGAAAAAACCCTATGTCCGAACACGTAAAAAGTATATTGCATATTACAACATGTCCGCGGCTGCTTCCGGTGTGTATTTGTTGTTGTTTCGTATATAGAAGTTAATGTACATCGTTCAGCTTTCCTGCCCAAGCTGCCCAGTATGAAAAAATCAAGGATGATATTGACTTCAAATTTGAAAGTTGGACGGAAGGGTGGGGGGGGGGGACTTTGGATTCGTTGGGCACCCCATGCTCGTTCCAGGGGTTCTGAAAGTGCCCTCTAACAGGACCAATTTTTTCGGTAAAATACCCGGCCCCCTATTGACCAGCTTTGGTGAAATGACATTATACTTAGTTGTCAGTGAAATATACACCTAACGGTACGGCACCGTTACATCTTACGTGCTTTTTAACAATCCCTATTTGATTAAACCCAACACCCTACCGCTATTATCCAGGTCTATACTCTCTGTTGAAATTACAACTTTTAATGTGTATTATAAAAATCTTTAACTTGTATGCAAAAGATTTTGATTAATATTGTAGCAATTTAATTTGTCACTTGTAAGCATTATTTAATAATGATTTATCATATTGTTTTTGATGTAGGGGCCGTTCTTATGATGAACAAAATAAAATTGATTAATGAATTGAATGGTATTTTGCTGCAGTGAGATTTTACCCCTGCGGGGCCTGTTCTCAATACATGAAAAAAAGATACACATTTAAAGCCAACATACAAGAAATGACATTGTACTACTGCAAGAAACAATACACACGTAGGGTTATTTTGCTGATATGTTTAGCTTATTTTTTCCTATTTGTATATTGAACCAGTCACAATCAAACTGAATTTGTTACCCCTAGCGGGGAATTAGAATTGATTAATTTGAATTGATACCCCTTGAGGTTAGCCCGCATTTGCCGCTCGTCCCTCTTTTTTTTGGAACGGAGCATGGGTACCCGAGCAAATCCAGACCGACCGGGCGCCGTGTTGATCGGTTTCCATGGATGTGGATATATGTCTTGAGTATTCGTGATTCACGATGACCCGGAATCGTTTCGCAATGACGAAACAAACACGAACTGAGAAGTGCTCGAGCCAGAAATTCTGAATAGGATTATCATCGGAGGGCCACGTGAGAGAATATGAAATAACAATTGCAATTATAGGGCGGCAGAGAGATTCGTTTTCAAACGTCAAGGGGTCTTGTTCCTTGATCTTCTTCCAGCTAAGAGCATCGAGTTGTAATGCAGGTATCACAGTTCGAATCCAACATCCCTTTTTAAACTAAATGTATTTCAATATTATTTTGAGTATAAGAGAAACATTACTAAGCCCATGGTTGGAAATACGGTGTTGTTACAATACGTAAGGAACAGTAACCCGGTTCCACTGGTACCTGCTGTATAGCATTGTATACATTGAGTCAGTTAAACAGGTACCTGCTGAATAACATCTACCAGTTATAACAAGTTCCCGCTATGTGAATTGGGTCTTATCTATTGGAAAGTGAAGAGAACATGGCCATGTTTTCGCTTAGTCCACTGCGTAACCTCATGATTTGCGAGCCCGTATTCAACATGAGGTGGAAGTCTTCAATACCTGATGATCCTGTAATGGTCAGACGGGCTGTGGCTGACATGGGACGTTGTTGCAGACTTGGATATTGAAAAAGAGGGTGGACATGTTGAAGGTGTGACGCATAATTTGCGGGTAAGTTAATAAACATCAATTACTCCTTATACTAAGGCAAAAATGGCAATATTTTAACTGGTATGGAGATATCATTTTAGCACACTGTATGGTAACATTAATCTAATGGTAAAAACAATGAGTGAAATATATTGCGAAAGCTGACCTTTGAATTTGCAGATAAAAACATTATATATATTTCTTTAATGTAAATAATTATGCAATAACTCATGAATAATTAATTAGGTCATACATTGACAGTCTTTCAGTAACAGACAATGTGCTAATCCCGCTAATCCACCTTTCACTCATGTTCACTTGCCAGATCAATATCTTACTACAAGCATGAAGTACAAAGTATGATACACTGAATTCTCAAGTGATGTCAACCACTTTGATTTCGGTGGCAGGAATTGCCACAAACTGCCACGAACTATTGCGTTTTTACAAAATGTTCAAACATGCGAAATTGTTTCAAATTTGTGGAAGTGACTTCAATAAGGGTCCATTTCATTATTGTCTGAAATTTTTTAAAAATTTGTGTGTTATGTCCCTTTAAGAGTGTCTTTTCCTCGGCCCCAATCTCTATTCTTTTCTTGGGTTGTTCCGTAGGTGGGTTTAGCACTAAGCTTCAGTGTCAAATAGCTCCAAATTATCCCCATTATAGTTTTTTTTAGATTACAGTGATTTGAGGACAGTGATTTTTACTATAACATGGTATGAAAAGGAACTAGTGATTCGTACTGATACACAAACAAAATTGGACTGCTGTATTCGGCAATGTAAAAATATATCATTAGGTCGAATTTTGACTGTTCCGTTTCACCCAGGTTCACATCGTGAATGGAAAAATCAAAAGCAATTTGGGGCAAAAATCAGTGAAATGTTGGCCAAAATTTTGTTAAAAATCTCCAATTTTGGAATATTGTGCCCCCAAAATTCACTTCCCCCAAAAATCACTATGCCCCCCGTTTCCCCCATAAAAAGAAGCCTGTCGCCGCTACTGCATACAGTGTGATCACCGCCCCAATGTAGACTGCGCTTGTCCTCGTTCACGAATAATAATAAATAAACCTTTCGAGCGATACATGTGAATTCAACTAACTTGTACCCTTTTCATTATTTATTGGAAAAATGGAAACGAGTATGAACAAAAAAAAAAATAGTCGGGAAAACCTAACGTATTTGTGCAGAACCAAGCCCGTATAGCTTATTGCGTGAAACCTTCATTCCTATTTCAAGTCAACACGTTTTTAGAAGAAAAACAAAAGTAACATATCCAGGCGACCTATATGCAAAAGACAAGCATCTCAGGATTGTATTATATCTACATTAGGAGGCATTTGGTTTCTGTTATTCACTCATGTACTACGTTAGGGAGACATTTGTGTTCTCCCAAACGTATCTTTGTATTGCGGTTTATTCCGTCAAAGGAGATGGAATATTAATTTATGGCGAAATTAATGTTCATCCACTAGGAATAGAACCAAGAATGTGAATATGAATTTAAATATCAATAAAAACTCATTATATCTAATGAAATGTCTCCCCAAAGGTAGATTCTTCGTTATTATTATTATATCACTATATCCTACCTAGGGCGAAATTCTACTTTGGTCTAGTATAGAGTTAGACGTTAGGGCGAAATTTTTTTTCGCATGAACGGTTATCCTTTGTGTGCGATTTATTCCGTCAAAAGATAGAATATTAATTGTGCAAATGAAGGATTAATCTAGGGCTAACAAGAAACATGAATAATTTATTAATAGCATAATAATGAAAAGCTCATTATTATAGCCTAATGGAGTATTAAATTTTCGCCTCCTATGGTCATCTAGGAAATAATATGATCATGAGTGTATTATCATATAATATTTTAATAAGAGTGTCGCAATTATGGTATTCTAGAGAGGTTTCTAGGTAACCTGATGCATTGCTGAGAAAGGGGCACCTGACTGCTTTCGATTATAGAAAAGATCACGTTCTACGTCAAAAAACACACAAAGCAATGCTTCCGTCAAAATGTGAATTATTAGCCTAATTATAGTCTGAGCAAAAATATTCGTCGCCTTAGCATGGCACAAAATTTGATACAAAGAAACAGTGTAGTGGTGCACCTTGCACTAACAACACTAGGGAATGGGAAGGAGGATGTTTGATGGGAATAATGGTTATACAGTATACAGTATGGCACTTAATAATTGGTATACCAAGTATGACAGTTGATACTGGACGTATGGTGTCCTGTCAGGATGTGTATATCAGCAGGGGATGAAAACAAATTTCTTATGTTTTTTCTTAATTGATTGGTCGAAATAGCCTCCGTAAACGAAAATCCTCCGTTAACCCTCCTTGGCTAAATCGTTTGATTCGCTCTTAAAGGTGAACACGGCCAGGGGGGCGGCAGCGCTGGCATAATTTGCAGTTATATGCTTGATCAAACGAGTTTTGAACATAAACGGGACATTGCTTGTTCTCATTACTGACTATATAGCAACCATAACGGACAACTACATAGTTTTGAACACACACAATGAATATCTGCTTCTTTGAAAAAGTATAACCACGAAACGCAATACGGACGGCCCGGAAAGTATTTCCCACGGTGTATCTGTTAGTCTGTAGTCACAGACTGCGAAAGATATTCTCTAATTGATATTGCGTGAGAAACACTAACGTTATCGTCCGACATAGAAATGGTATGTAAATGGAACTAAATCTCAAATATCTCGGAAAAACAAAGGGGTTCTAGGGATGGTTTTTGCATCAGACGGTCCGTTACTAATTGTTATGTTTTGAATAGGTATCGTAATGGGTCTGAACCTATAGAACATAGCGTGAAAATTGAACGTTTGTGTTGGGTACTTCGGTGCTCATAGACACGGAAAAGTGAACACGCAAGCGCTACGGGAGCATCCGTTTTTCCCACAATGCATAGCGATATTTTTCCAGTCTGAGAATTTTCAAAAACTGGTTTCAATTTACGCCAACATTTTTTCCATGTAGAAAACAGGGCATTACGTACTTACAGGACCACGAGCGTACGCAAGCGAGGGAAATGATCATTCTAGAGCTAAGTCCCTCAGCTAAAAATACCTACACGGCGGATTGTTACCTCATTGTGGAGCCTATACGGCAGCTTACACCATTTACCGCGCAGCTATGCCCACAGACACACTGGGCTATTTGCGAGGCGGTAGCTGCAAGCTAGGGCTTCAAAGTACACCAGTTATTAGAGTGAACAGTAATGTGTCTACTTCTGCTGTACCTACTCCAATGGCAACCCTGTAGTTGCCTACTAGGTGAGAGAAGGTGAATAGTTGAAGTAGAACAGTACCGAAGTAGACACGCAGCTACCAAGTAGCTACCCCGGGCCCCGCGGTTACCACGACGTCATCTGAAAGTGACTCATAATGGCTGCTTAGAACATGTCATTGAAATGAGGGCGGGCGCTATCAACTCGGGCTCAGTTAGCATTTTTGAACGTTTTAGGAAAACATACGAAATTCAAATACGGGGCCATCATCTCAAAAAACCCCCAATTCCGCCAAATGTAATATAAACGCAAATATATGGCCAAAAATAAGCAAAAAAACAAAAAATTGGCCAATGAGAATACTGCGAGCGCTGAGAGCCGGTGTACCACGTAGCTACCTCCACGACGGTTGCAGACAGCAGCTGTCGTGTAAACTTATCCGTTATGCGGCAAAAACTACACGGAATCCGGCCGGCGAGTGTAACGTATATGTGGGTAGGTTAATCCATGGTATAACTTGGTGCGCGTGACGCTGTTGTGGTAACTACATGAAGGAAATTGGCCGTGTAATCAAAAGGGGGGGTGGCCCGATCGTTGCCCAATTGTCATTGTTATATGGACCTCTCGCCAGTGGCAGCACATCACAAAAACATCTCATAACAAATTTCAATTCAAGTGGGCGGGCCCCAGCCGTTTGGATAGTAGAAACAAAAATGGTAAAAATTAGCTCATAGGTCTCAAATGATCTACCACAGATGAGTACAATGTCTGACTGTCTGGATTCTTCAAGGTTTTGAATGAACTCGTTTTAACTATTACTAAGGCAAACAAAATATATTGAAAATACACCAAAACCAGGTTTTTCAATTTAGTGATACACCTTAGTTCGATAAAGTGCCAACTTCAGAGCTTTTTTTTGGAACTTTTCCCTTTCATGAATAAATCTTAATAGTTGTGCTTCACTGTGTTATAAATGCAACAACAAGAAAGTTCTTTGCATTATCCGTTTTTCTGGATCCTGGTTTGTGAATTAACAATGTTTAACGACGTTTGCTCATCTTCTATGGTTTACTGTACTAAATTTGTACACACCGCATTTCAGGAGCCCTCTAAAAATGAGCAGAACTTGAAAATAAATGCATGAATCTCGGTATTTTTGACATGGTGAGTAGAGTAATTTTTTTTAATAAGAAAGTTTTTTTTTAAAATATTCTAAAAAGATTATGATATTTTTAATATTTTTTTGTTTCATCGGGGAAACAATCCTTTGACTCAACACTTTCTCACTTTGACACAAAGAATAAAGGTCCTTTGCATACTCCTCACATTAATCGTCCGCTAGGTGGGTGGTACCCTCCCCCACACAACCCCTTTGGTCTGGACCGGGTTACTGCAATCGTAATCTCTTGTCAGACATAATTTGATACACTTCCTTCAATCCACGATGGCGTCCCATTGGACGGTTCTTCAAATTTCGTTAAAATCTACAAGGACAAACGCCCCGATAAGGATAGAAGGAGGCCCTCTATAATGATAAATGTTATTTTCACCATCAATTTTGAGTTGGTGTGTGACCACTACTTTATCATGTACGCACGGTGTTTTTTTATCCCCAAAGAATACACTTGTATCAAGAAAAAATGAGAAAAGTCTGAGACACTTCAGGGCATGCTTCTGGAAAAAGCAAAGCTTGGAGTAGCCTCCATTTCAATTACCATTGATTACTTATATAAAGAAAAACAGGAAAATGTTGCATAGCTGCCTTGCATGGAGCTTGTAAGTGACGCCTATAGATGACCTTTTGTCCTTCATAAGCTACAAAGAGGCTACATGAAGCACCCTTTATAACAATACCACCCAAATACCTATTAGCTTATGTTGCTAAGACTTGGATTATTAACCGTCTTTACACCCCAAGCAGACTCTTGAATACAACACAATGGCCTAGACCCGCGCTATTTATAATCATGCAAGTTAACTGCACTATGCGCTATATCAATTCCCATGGCGCCGTTCAATAGGCTTTCATTCACCATTGTTTGAGCATACATCCCCTGTATGTTAAGTATATTTTATGATACCCAGGACTGCGTGGTCGCTTTTGTTCACAACATGTGCCATCAAAGCTACTGAACAGAGCCCTTGGTAGATTAGCAATGCCTTATACCATAGCGATATGTATGGTTTGTATGTAAAAATTCGTTGTTGTTTTTGGGCAATTCCATTTAGTGTTCCAGCCCCCCAGAAAACAAAATCAAAATGAGGTCTTTCCACCCAAAGAACCAGATATGCCACCACATATACTTGCTAAATAATATAGCGCACATCCTTGCCAAGCGCGGCATTAGTGGTTCTTGGGTGGAAAGGCTTCCAAATTGGAAATTTTACTTACCCATTGAAGCTGTATTATAACTTTACAGAAACCCGACTTTTGGGGAATATATGTAGAGTGTTATTTTTTGAAACCGCAACGGTAAACTTTGAGCATGTCCTTTTATACAAAAACTTTTCAAGGTCATCCGTTCTCATTAACTATAGAGGCGTCCTCATTCCTTATCCGTCGCTGTCCTTTATCATCTGGATTATTTTAGTTATATATCCAGAACTCACGATAAAAGTACGAATTTCAAGTATGATTAGATACCTTGATATTTAGAACTCAGTCTGGTATATTTTGGTTTGTTAATATACTAAAATGAGAATTATGGCCATAATGCCTACCTTAAAGCGGGCACTGGCACATTTGCACAAAATATGAAACTTCTTAAATTTGCTCGCAATGATAGTCCAGGCCGCATTGGAAGAGTAGAGATATACTTTACACACAACATATTAATGTAATGCAATGCAGGCATTTATAAAGCGCTCTTACATACCACCCAAACCAACAGGGGCATTATATGAGAGGCTAAATATATCCAGGTAATTGTAGACTAACTTTAATTTGCCTAACTTAATCAACAAATGCGTCTATTACATGATTTCATAACCTCTCTCATAGATATCAACCACAAAGGCACAGACCGATCAAACAGTGAATGCCGTGGGAATCACCTGGCCGTGTGTTTTTCGTGTGTTTAAACTCCATTTCCGTCGTCCTGTTGAATAAGTGTCACCGGAGTCATTTTATTATCAAATCGATCTGTTTACCCATAAGGCGCTGAATTCGGTCTTAAACATTTCAGTTGAAGACTTATGTCTATTAAAGCTTTAACCACCATGCAAATATCAATTTGTAAAAATCCTTTGAGGGCGCCTATTTTTCACATGTGCCAGTGTCTCTTTAAGGTTCTT
>JAMKCH010019334.1:0-26688 GCA_023653785.1 Ophioderma brevispina | reverse complement strand
CTCGATCAGTTCTCCTGCCCTGACCCTCCCCGACCCCCCCCCCCCCCCCCCCCCCCCCCCCCCCCCCCACGCTCTGCATAGACAACAATGTGCGAGATAAAACGTCATTTTTCTCCCAATGGGAACATCTCAGACCTTCAAGCTAAACATTCCCTGCTTGAAATCACATATCTCCTACCCAAGCAATCATGAAATTAAGGTAGTTATCCCCAAAGTTTTCCAGCTACTGGACCGCGAAGACGAGCATGCACCGTGGATCCGGAGGTCACAGCACTTTTTCCGTCAGGTGTTTTCCCTGTCAAGAATACGGTCCAAATTGGTTTCAATCCGGATCAAAATACAACTCATGACACCCTTTTTTTTGATATTCCTACGATTTATACTTAATTAATATTTAACTCAACAATGAGTTTTGCAACCTAGATTCACCTTTTCCTCTCGTTTTTTTAGGAGACTTAGGCGAGGGTCACCAAAAAAAATAACACTCTCATCTTGCAAGTGGTGGGCTGCCCTTACCTGTTTCTCACGTTTAGATACTGGTGTGAATCCTTATACCTTTAAAGTTGATGCAACTTATACAAGACCTGATGTACAATAAACCCACAACTCCGGGTGGTGGGGGGGGGGGTGGGGGCAACCTGCCATGAGCCTGTGTAACCACCCGAGTTAGGGTTCCGGTGATACAAACAGATGAATGCAACCCTATCCGAGACCAGAGCTGTTTCAAATGGATACTATAATCCTAAACCCGGGGCCAGCCCTTAATATCCATTGGAATTTTAAACCTGGGATTTTAAAAGTCCCTTTGAGCTATTTATAGGCTGTTTGTTCTGTTTTGAACTGATATCAACAACTAAAATCAACATCTAAGATCCTGCTATTTATACTTTATCTGAGACTGAGAGTCAAGGACCTCGCCGGATAAGAGAGAAGGAGGCCCTCTATAATCATAATCGTTATATTTTTCAACTCAATTTTGAGTTTTGGTGTTTGACAACTACTTTAATCAGTACCAAGGTGTTTTTTATACCCAAAATACACTTGTATCAAGAAAAAATGAGAAAGTCCTGAGAAACTTCCGGGCATGCTCTCTGTAAAAGCAAAGCCTAGAGCATGCCGCTTCTAAGAGATTTTGGCCCCACATTTAATGCTCCAGGACCGCTGCTCCAGACCATATGCTCCAGGAGCATATGGTCCCCATGGAGCAGTGGTCACCTGGACATAATTTCGGGCCAAAATCTCTTAGAAGCGACCTGGGCAGGGCACTTCTCGAGACTTCACATAGGGTATCAAATTCAACCTATTCTCTGTCAGTCTCACATAAGGCATCAAAGGACATCGCCGGATCGGATGAAGGGTGCCCTCTGTAGTTTTCATGAGAAAGGATGAACTTGCACAACGTTTTTGCATAATAAAGCGACATGCTCAAGTTTTCCTTTTGCTGGTTCAAAATCCCACTTTACATACATTCCCCAAAAGTCGGTTTTATGTAAAGTTATAATACATGTTTTAATATCAATATTGACTGCTATGAGGGGCATTGTTTTTGAAAACTATAGGCCCAAGGTGATCCGAACCGACATGGCCCCTATCGTAACTAGGGGTTCCATAGTATTGTTCCGAGATCACCGAGGCCTATAGTTTCAACCATGTCCCGATAAAAAGGCAACAACCAAATAAATTGTTTTATATACCGAATATATAGATTCTTGGTATCTGTGGTTAAAAGAACATTCTAAGCCAAGATTCTTTAACATAGGCCTAATATTGTAGGCCATTGTTTAAGTAACAAAATTTCGTGTAACTTACCGATAGTTTTCTGCAGGATCCACTTCCTAAGTTTTCCAATTAAACAATCCAAATGATAAACAGCAAAACGCGAACAGTAACAAACAAGTTAAATTCCAAAGTTCCACTTCTTCATTCCATTGTAACATTTTAAAAAGTCCCATCATTTCCCTGGTAAGTTCTTCCTGCCACTCTTTTGCAAAATTACAGCGTTATATCCAGGTACACCTTGTCCTGTAGACCTTGTGGACATTCAAATATTCCATGACTCTTGAATTAAGGAGGCATGTCTTCGGCAATATGGAATTTTTTGTCTTGACAACACCCTTACTAACTAAGCCTTACCTTGCTGTTTCATGTGTTGCTGAGAAACATTGAAAACTCGTGAAGAATTAGCAAACTCTTCATGACCTTGATATCAACTTTCCTTGTGTTGAGGAAGTGACGGTGGAGTCCCCAAAACGGATCGCCATCATCGACTTTTTGCTATACGAAGTGCAATTTTTCTGTCGGCAAGATACGTAGCAAGTCATCGAACCCCGAATTCGGCAACCTTTCCACGCCGCAGATTTGGTCGTTCAACCGCTGTCAAATAATTCCTCGACTATTGCTTCATCACGCGATTTTACCCTGCCGTTTGGTATTAGCACTATCACACCTGCGTCTATGATTCATTTTAAAGACCTTCGTCGTCTACAAGCTCCGCAGCGTGGCTGTGGTTCAGCCATTTCGTTGCCCTTGTTCGGGTGGTTGTTTGTACCGGCTTCTGGACCAGCACTGTTTGGTAAATGTGAAACAAAATTCCCTAAAAACGATCGTCTGCTTCACACACAGAAATGTGACCCCGGTGAGTTCGTGCTGTATTCATCTCTTACACCAGATTCAATATGTACACTCATAAAAAGGATGAATAGTTTGTACGGCAGTCTTTAACGCTGGGAAGAGGTGTCCCGGGCATATTTCATGAATGAGATGCCCGCTCTCCCAGGGCATATTTCATTTTTGGTTCAATTCTTGCAGCTAGTTTGAACTTTATGCCTCCACTTTTGAAACCAATCAGATGAAAGGAATCTACATAATCTGGAGTATATCAATGGGTAAATTAAATTTCCATATTTTTGAAGCTTTTCCACCCCAAGACCACAATGTCGTCTTTGCAATGATGTGCGCTATGTTATTTAGCAACATATAATGTTGCGTGGTGTTCGTTCTTGGGGTGGAAAGACCTCATTTTTGCATTTTTGTTTTCTGTGCCGGAACCACTTAAATGAAATTGCCAAAAACACACGAACTTTTTACATACAAACCGTACCATATCACATATAGATAGGCATGCTATCTACCAGGGCTCTGTCAGTAGCCCTTGGAATGAGCACCGTTTAACAATATCAGCTGATAGGCATGCGTCCTGGGTATCAAAAATCATACAAAATACAGGGAATGTACATGTATTTAGAAGCGACCTGGGCAGGGCACAAAATCTCTAAGAATCTTCTCAATGGCTTCTAAAGATTTTTTGGCCCAATTATCTCCAGGACCAGCGCTCCTGGAGCATATGGTCCCTGAGCAAGCTGGTCCTGGAGCATATGGGCCTGGCATATAATCTTGAAAAATATTCTAAGTCCCAATATCCTCCAGGAGCATCATTTGAATACGCAATGGTCAGGAGCATTGGCAAATATGCTCCTGGAGCATATTTTGACTTAGAATATTCCACCACTGATCCAGAAGCATATTTGCCATATGCTCCTGGCCCATTTGCGTATTCAAATATGCTCCTGGGCATATTTGAACTTAGAATATTTTTCCAGATATTTATGCTCCAGGACCATATCTCGGACCACTGCTCCAGGTCCACTGCTCCAGGAGCCATATGGTCCTGGAGCAAGCTGGTCCTGGAGCATATTTCGGCCAAAATCGCTTAGAAGCGACCGAACACTTAAGCGCCTAAATCAATTTGTGCTTTATGGCTGTATTGATGTTTGGTTCATTTTGGTAAATTGGCTATATTTGAAAGAGTCTGTGGCAGCCATCGTCTAAGCCCATAGACAATGTAGCGCCACCAGGAAGTATTTCCTAAAGGAATAGCTTTTGGTCAAATCGACATTTATTAAGTCATTAATCTGCTTTTTTATCAAAAATTATTGGTCAAATCAACGATTTCTTGTTATTTTGAGCAGTATGTCACAAATGTATGTGCTGAAACCATCTAGAATTTTTATTATCTAGCATCGGTCGCAACGCTGGTAAATTGCATGTCCATATCTGAAAGCCATATCTTATAGCTCGCAAAAGGTTAAGGACGTAAAAGGTATAAAGGATCCCTCGGTTATTTTTTATGTAATTCCCTGTTTAAGAATAAGGATCCTCGTCATTTTGTCGAGCCATTAAATGTACTAAACCCGTAATTATTGCTGCTGAAAGTAGAACGCTTCCAAGTACAACAAGGAAATATCAATAGCTATTGGTTTGGTCATAAATTCCCAGCCTGCAAAATGAATGAGTATCAAAAAAGTAATTGGAACTATATTAAGGTGGGCGTGTATTTGTTTTGGAGGTGGTACCTTAGTATCACAAGTGGTTTTGGGGGGGCGCTTTAAGATAGAACTTTTGGGTCAATCCAGAAACAGGACTATTATAAATGTCAAAGAAATCAGAGACCCCTGACTATACGTATTATTGTCAAAAAATTAGAGGGGCGCTCTCACAAATGTGCTGTTATTGCTTTAAACACCTAGTGTAAAGGGGTCCACGTGGACCACCGCATTTTGTTTTTTTCGCGCGCCATGTTATAATTATTTTCCCAAAATTGTAATGTAATTGTCTTAATATTAGTTGCGCATAATTTGGTGGAATGGCCAAGGGGATTGGGGCGCAAGCCTGATTTAAATTAAAGGTATTACAAAACCGTCGATTCACGGTACATCTATGATCTTTGCTTTCATTATAAGGCTTAGTTTTGCTCTAGCTTTACGTCAAAACATCAATACATTTACAGTTCATAACGACATCTTATCGCTCGGATATATTTAGTTTTTAGACTCTATGGGTATGACCTTACCCGTTAAACTCCTGAACGAAACAGTCTTCCCATGGATGAGGCGAAGAATATCCACGCAATAACCTGAGAGAACTCCCCGTTAATAGATTTCCCTAAGGATAAGATAGCCACTAAACCAGCATTTCGGCCATTCCGAACACAAATGATAATACAAGAAGGCCCAAGATTGTATCAGTAAGAGGATAGAGTACGAGAGCAAAACCCGCAACTACGAGTAAACAGAGATCATAACATGTTTTACGTCAAACGAGAATTTTTAAAAAACAACGGCGACTAGCCCCCAAAAACCCGGGGGTTTTTTCCAACGAAGGCCTCCAACTCCTCCGGCAGAGGCGACTGATGAGCCAGATGGCGAAAAAACCCAATTGATCTTACATATGGAACAAGGTAAATTACCCCCCTGCCAAAACCGGTATGTAGTGAAAATTCAACGGTAAAAGTTCCGCGAGGAAAATTGGCCTGTCGAAACAGATTAACGTCAAAGATGGGTCCACTAATATTTTTGCTAGACGTGTTTTAAGCTCTTTCGGGTGAATCACAGTCAGTGAACTCATCTGGATCAACCTCCTCAGAGCGAGGTTCTTTAGTCCTGTTTCGTATTCAAAACTGCTCCACAGAGAGATTATTGCAAAGAATACTCCGCCAGAACAAATATTGTACCTCTCCCGCCGAAACATGAGGAGGAATTGCGTTAGGGGGGCAAATATAAAAAAAAAAACCACGACGGCTGTGGGGAGCCAGCGTAATTCAATGCTATTTTGCATGGCGTAATTTTCTTTTCTCGAAGTACTCTCCCAACACGCTCAACATGATACACCAATACAACCCTTAAAGGCACTACCAGTGGGCAAGAAAAATCAACAAAGTATATCATACCAATACCGGTCGGTTAGTTTAACAGGGTGAATACCGATTTTTTTATTATTTAAGTAGTAGTATAAGCTATGTATGGGTAAGGGGAAATCGCTTCTATTCACTAATTAATAGTTAGGGGGAACTTCGGCTATTCTTAATGCACTAATTAATACGTTAAGGGGGAAATTTCCATTCCCCTGACAACGTTATCCTGTTATGGGCTTTAATCCGCCAAGGATATGAATGCAATTAAAGGGTATCCACTAGACTACAGGATATAATTTAATTAATCTAAATAATAGTAAGGGCTCATATAGCCTAACGAATAATCATTTCCCCCTACGTGTCATTCTAGGTAATTATTATTATTATTATTATTATTATTATTATAGTAGTAGAGTAGTAGTATAGTAGTAGTAGTAGTAGTTAGTAGTATATTAGTAGTAGTAGGTAGGTAGATAGCTAAGAATATCATCGTCGTAGTAGTAGTAGCAGTAGTATGTAGTATAGTTGTAATATGTAGTAGTAGTCGTAGTATCTAGTAAGTTATAGTAGTAGAGGTAGCTATTATTATTCAGTACGAGTTACCAATCATTGTATACAAATCATTTTTTCAATTACCTGAGAATGATTAATTAGTCAAAGTGTCGTATGTGATAATTCAAAATTAGTCATGCAATCAGTTATGTATCATTCATAATCATGTACTTCTCAATGCTGGAAACATGTTTGCTTGCTTGGAAGATAACCTTCCCATATTTATCTAGAGGTAATTTCATTACCTCAAATTTAACACTTGCAAGACACGAACTGAACGAATTTAACTAATTTTGTCAATGACAAAATTATTTAATCTTAAAGACCCACTTTAGACTATTCCACTGTTAGAATTAGTTTTGTCAAGCACAAAAATGAATTATTTAAGGACACATTGGTCATTGCTAATTAGCCATTTGACGAATTTTGTAATAAAAGTCCAAATTTTCAAGTTGTAGAAATATTTGCAATTATGAAATTTAATCCGAAAATCTTTAAAAAACATTCTTTTTAATACAAACCACTTTTTAGCACTATTTTGTGGATTATAAAAAAACATGTGCATGACTAATATTTAATTAGTCAAATAAGACTCTTTTTGACTAATTAATATTCTCAGTGAAATGACTAATCAGTTTTGCACAGATTTACTGCAACAATAATGTCTCTAACTGCGCCCCTTGTATTATTAGTATGACGCACAGTAATCTTTTAATTTTTTATGGTTATTTTCTTGTTTGTAATGCGCCTTGATATTCATTGATTTGGCGCAATATAAGTCTTTGTATGTATGTATGTATGCATGTAATCATAACTTGAGGTTTCATGTCACGAACAAACTTCTTCGTAACAATTACAAATGAAGAGCGCCGCTCATTACTCTCATTACTGAATGGTGACGTCACATTTGTGATACAGCTTGGGGAGATTTCGGAAATTCTGCAATGTGTGTTCATAACGTTCGAGAGACTTCTTAGACCTTAGGCGGTCAAAATTCTATATGCGCAATGATAATGGGAAAATCCGGGATGGTCTCGGCTATTGGAAGCTGAAAACAGAATTCAAATCAGACTTTCCGTTGGTGATGTTGGTGGGTTTTTTTTTTGTGTTAGTAAAGTTGCGCCATGAGTCAATCCCAGAAATTGGGGGTTGAAAAAAGTTCTCCTAAATAAACGTATATTATGCGCGATATAATGTGACTAGTGAGATGTACTATTTGTGTCGGTGTCACTTGGTCAATTCTGAACACACTGTCTCATTTCTGCAGGGTGACATGAACGTTTACTACGCCGACATTGCAACCAAGTTTGAATTGGGAAATACAATGGGAGTATTGATTGCTGTCATAATTATACACGCACAGATTTACTGCGTTCGGTTGTGTGTATACAGCAACGCGGTTCATTTAAACTTGGTCAGTCAGTCGTGGCTTGATCAAGCGCTATAAATAGCTGAGTTATTCGCATAAATAGTAATGTACTACCGTGTTGAATTCTAAAGGAATCCTATGACCCTGTAGAGAGAATAAATAGTGAAGCAGGCGGAATTGGAAATAAGACACCAGTAGCAGACCCATAACGAACCAGAATGGCAAGAACTCAATCTAACATTTCACTTGTTAGAAGAACCGTTGTGGCAGATCCAAGGGAGAATGGTTGGTAAAGCACGAATCTAGAAGTCTTCCTTCAATAGAATAACGCAGCAAGATCTATTTGTTTTCCTTTTAAGACGGAAATTAGATGTGCTCCGAAGTCAAGTGTATTCATGTTGCGTCATGCAATTCAAATACTTAAAAGGCAGAAATCGGTCCAAGTTGATTTTGTACTTTCTTTTTTAACGAAGCATATCTTTTGCTATACACATCGGATTCGAATGAAATAAACTGCAAATAAATACTTTTTGGCTTTAAGAAAATACCAATGACCCTTGCGTACTTTTCTTTTTAACAAAATTCCTTTGTCCCGAGTGTTAACATTTTTTGGGACAGCCTTAAAATAGGGAACACAAAGGGCCTTTTCAAACTTTCAATATTTGACTTATGCACGTCAAAGTATTAAAATTTCATTTGTGAGTCTGAAAATAGCCACAAATTGCTATTTTGCACATAGAATCTGGCCGTATGCTTGCTCGAGGCAGTACCTAGCGAGTCAAGTCAGTACTTTTCTCTCTAAAAGTAAAATAGTGAAAATCACTCTTTCAAGGAGTAACTCTAGGGACCAGTCTTTGTTGGAGTTAAATTTTACTCTTTAAAGAGTGAATTTTGTTTATGATTACTCTTCATCGATGAATTGTCACTCTCATAAGAGTGAAGAATTGACAGCATTCACTCTCAAAATAGGAAAATTTAACTCCAACAAAGACTGGTCCCTAGAGTCACTCCTTGAAAGAGAGATTTTCATTCTTTTACAATTTAGAGAGTTGTTGGGAACATGGCATGCGATTGGTCTTTTCATCATTCAGTGGTGGAAAGCGATGTTTTATTTGATAAGTTGAAAAACGGCGTCGGACTGAACCTCCATTGTCCACTAATGGTAGTTTGGGTGAAAACCAATACCAAACACCTGCATTCATAAACATTTTTCTGTATATGCATACCCATATGCATGTATACGTGCCAGCCATTATACAATAACTCTAATTTTAAATACCGTCTGGTCAGACAGGCCAGGTGTTTGACTTCACTTTAAGGTTAATATAATCCCGTTTTCCACTCGATATGTGCTCAATATTTTTATAGCGTGTATGATGCAATTAAGCAATAGTAGGGATTCTCTCTTAAAACCAGTCGCAAGCTGCTATACAGCCTGTCTAAAAAATAGTACAATCAAAAACCTATTTCTTTTCAATGTTATATCTCAAAATAAGTAAGTCGTTTTGTACATCACATTAAAGAGTAAAGACCAGGCTTTCCAGGATTTTTTGTTTCATCTCATTTGCTTATTTTAATCGTGAGATAACTCCAGTTTACTGCGAAACACAAACATCGAGTTTGTGCCACATTCTAGTTGAGTGAAAACAGTGAACGAATTTGTTAAACATAAGTTATTCACACTTGAACAGATATGAAATTCTTTAAAAAGGGATTAACTTCATAAAGAAACTCTAAAAAATACGAAAACAGTTACATATTGGTGAAAGTTATGATCAGCAAGTTTTGGCTTTAAGATGAAGTGAATAACATTCGACATACTGCTGTTTGTTAGAAGAAAACCATGAGCGTACAACCGGCGTACAGCAACCTGGAGGGGAGAGTTTTTATGGTCTTGAAGTATCATGAAACGCAAATTCCTACTAACACTTTCATACTCTGCTTCCAAATTCAAAATTTTATTTATTGACTTCAACAATTAGTAAATGACAAAAAGAACAGGCAAAATTTTAAAACCATTTATTTGGATTTTAGAGTGTTTATTTTGGTTGCAATACATTCCTTCTGGCATGATTTTAACAGATACCAATTTTGTTAATTATAATTCAAAGTTCCATTTCTGTGACGTGCAATTAAATATTTGTATTGTTATTATTGTATGAATAGAATGATTAATTGAATTGATATTGGTGACTATTAAAAACTTGTGTCAATAAAAATAGTTCGTTGTTTACTAATCGTGTTTTGTTTTCCTTTGTCAAGTTGCAATCTTAAATTGTGAGCTTCAGGACAGTATGGCGTAACTGGGCGAAAGCAACTCTGCCCATTGCATAAAAGTGGCACAAAATCGATTTTGGTATATCGCACTAAATTGAGTATATCTCTGGATTGACAAAAGCAAATAAGATGAAACAAACACCATTGGAAAGCCTGGTCTTTGCTCTTTAATATTATGCCATGTAAGAATGACTTATTTTGAAATTTCATATTTAACCAATTTATTTTCTGATTGTACCACTTTTTTTAGACAAGCTGTATTATGATATCATTCGATTATTTTTATCGCCGATCTCGTGTACATCGAATCACAAGACCACACTCACGAGATGGAACCCCTTCTTTATTCAAAGAAATAGCGGGAGTTTGCGTGAAATTCAAACTAAGAAAGATAAGTTTTATTTCTGATGATATACATTTTGAATGGAATTCAGAAATTGAAAGCGTTATGCTGCATTCACTAACCCCTGCTTCTTTTGTAACAATCATAGTAACAACGATACAATTTTAACACCTGATTTGGATAGTTAATAATAATTATTATTATCATTATTATTTGGATAGTTTATACCATTGGCCGCAATTGTGAGCAAACAGTTTGTTTTCTTTAAAATGTAACTTACACAGATCTCTATAAAGATGGCAATAAAGGGCGCCATAACGTATAATTTATTATTATTTGGTAGCGACAAGAAATAACTTTACAATAGCCATATGTGCCCAAACTCCAGCTGTCACACCTGGTGGCCTACACTAGGATAAGCTTTAAAGCAATATTAGCACATTTTTTTGAAGAGCGCCCCAATTTTTCAAAAATTTTGAGATTTTTACACGGTTGCATTGGTAGCTGGCTAGTAAACTATACCTGTGAATGGTTAAGCTCGAAAATGTCTATGTGTCACAAACGAAGGAATTTTCTACTAGAATAATTATTATCGGGGATCCCCGATAATAAATCAACGGCCGCTGGAAACGGCCTTCCAATGTGAAATAGCCGGGAAATAGCGCCATGTACGTGTCTACGCTCATCCATTAGTTGTTTTAATAGTTCAGGCAAGTCAAGTTTGAGGTTATTTTCTCGAGGTGGCACTATTTCATCATGGACGGACATAAACGTAGCATTTCCAGCTCTGCCGTTAAGTCCAATCTGGGATCCCAATTTTAATTACAAAATCGCTTGTTTTGTGATAAATACGCATTTTTTAGCATTCTCGTTCGCATGTATAGTTTCCTAGACAATTACCAACGTAACTCTGTGCAAAAATATCAAATTTTGAAAATTGGGGGCGCTCTTCAAAAAATGTGCTAATATTGCTTTAATAGTGATAACAGTGGGGGACTGTAGTGCATAGATCTAATCTGAGGGTGCCAATCTGGATAAAATTTTGAATTTTGGCACACAAGTACTTTATGCATTGTGGAAGCACTTGCCACACGCCTTTCATGGCCCCCAGCTTGGATTTGAAGGGTACACAGGGGTAAAAAATTTAAAAATGATCCGATTTGGTGAAAAGCACACCATTATGTTTGTTGGTTACCAGGATTCCAAAAATGTACATGCTTGTAGTTTTGGAATTATGGGGTGAAAAAAACTGTAAAAATGGTGAATAAGTCAATATTCGTTTGTACAGGGGCAAAATTAAAAGTTGCTCCCAATTTTTGTAAAACGTGGTTCCAAATGGTGGTTCAGCTCATGAATGAAATTTAGGAATAGGTTTGACTATCATACGTGTTTGGTTTAACCAAATGGCGAATAAAGTCAAATGCTATTGGCAGCTATTGGCTTATATTGACCTGATTACCTATTTTGTTGGATAACCGTGAAAATAAGCACAACAGAAAGGCAAAGATTCCTTATTTCAATCCTTTAAGCTAGTTAAACAATTTCCACCACATATTACCTGAATCAAAGGCAACTTTTAACTTTGACCTATGTACCACACAAAGTGAATTCTTCACCATTTCTACAGTTTTTACCCCTAACACGAAACATAAGCAATAGATAGTGGCAACCATACCATTTTAGGAATTCTTGAATCTGAGAAAGAGTTTCATGTGCCTTTTCAACATGTTTGGAGAATTTAAAATTTTGACCCTGTATAACTTGAAACCCAAGCTGGGTCCAAATTATGGGGGATTGGCAAGTGACTTCCATCGATTTTATGGATATCAATGCCTCTAAATATTTGTGTGCGAAAATTCACAATTTATCCGGAAGCGCCACACTCCTTTCACTACAGTCCCTGCTATTGTGAAGTGGCCAGGACATGATGCCAAACACGACCTGTAGAAACTAGATAGGTCAAAAGTAAACAAAAACTGTTGTTGTTGGAAATATATGGATTTATGCGGGAATATTTCGAAGAAGAAAAAACAAAACAAGGTTTTAAGTGTTATAATATTTCGTAAAATGAACATGTTGATATATCATGATTTACCAAGTGCAGGACTATGGACAATTATAACCAAGATGTGGTTGTGTTTTTAACGTGGTACCGATTCAGGGTTTGATTATGGTTGGGGGGCTGCGTGACTCATTATGGCTAGACTTAGTCACATGGCACAAAACACTGATATTGCAGTAGATAGTATTTTGCACTGTATGTCGGGACCGCCATACCATTGTAAGTTTGTTGCCATTCTGAGTTTAAAGTTTCTTTTATACTATAATTGACCCGAATCCGTGCTTACTTAACATGACAATACCTTTACTTACAAAGAGTTATCTACTATTGAAAAGAAAGGCCCCGTGCTTTTGCCCTATGACATAATTGAAAGAGGACAAAAAGAGTTGTCTGCTATATGTTTACTAGTGGAGCCGGGAGTGGGAGCCCGCGCTTCGCGCGGTCTCCCGCTACTGAGTACGGGAACGAATCACTGAAACAGGACCGGTCACTGAAACGAAGCGTCACTGATGAAGAGGTGACCCCTCTTCAATGTCACCCAAAGACCACATTTTTTTGGAAAGTTTACCACTGTCAACTAAAAACCCCTTTGGGGGGGAAAATTTTCACCCAAAGACCGTAATTTTTGGGAATATTTTGCAAAATTTTCTAAAAAGACGCATGTTTTTGGAATATTTGCATACACAATTGTCACCCAACCGAAAAAACCTTTTTGGGGCATTTTGGCTGTCTCTTCACCAAAGACCCCTATTGTTTTTTGAGTCCCTCTCACCAATGCCCCAGTTAGGAAGCGCCAGCTTACACCCATATACATTCAGTATTTGATCCCGTCCCCCGGGTATACGGTCCGCGTATTTATTCCCTAGGAATGGTGTTACAACACAATACCTGAACCTACACCATGTCACAGTGTAGTGTACACGTTTACAATGTGTAACGATTCAACTTGGCAACCAGGGTAAGTTGAAATCGGCGGCGCCATTCTGCTTACACAACCACATGTTTACCTTAAAATGATGCAAGCAAAATTTAAATGCCATAACCTAGGTTGCCATCTGGAAACAAACTGTGTCTCTCATAAACCTAATTCACCCTCAAATGGTGACATCATCTTCGCGTGGCACCCTCTAGAATTTTGTGTAAAAATGGTTAGTTGCAAGCCATTTTCGCGTTTTGCATTATGATGTCACCTCGTGAGGGATTATGGTAGTCTGGCAAGTCGTAAATACAAAACGTCCATCATTTTTAATAGTCCTCAGCTGGAGTCATCGCAGGCGGCGGTAATTATGGATGAAGTGATAATTTGTTTGGGTTTGTGGCGCCCCCCTGTTGGTGTAAAGGAGAAAGCTGAAAAGCGCGGGGGCAAAAGCTCCTATACTTTGCATGGGATTTTTTTTTCTTTCTTCTTCCACTTTTGTTTCAAATTAAAAAAGACAAATTCTTATTAGTCAGGTTCACTCTGTTTTCAATATCCCTAATTCGTTTGGCTTGTTGTATGGAGTTTGCTACTTTTTTTGCATTTGTCTAAAGTTTAGCTGTCACAGAACAGAAAATCAATGTTGACCTTTTGGATTTTAAAAAATGTCCTCATTTTGAAACCTATGCTATATCTTGCCTTTAAAGCGCATAAAATGTCATTCCACCATCTAAACCTAATTTGGAGGATACCGATCTCAATGCAACAACATTCAATCATATGGCTGTGGCGGCCATCTTGAAATTCAAAATGGCCGTCAAGGGAAGTTTTTTGCCATATCTGTCTCTGAAACTAGTAGCGGCATGGTTATGGCGTCTATACCCATGTTTTCAGGGTCCAGGAATCCATTAAGAACATTAATAACAACAATGGACCACTTTGTTGTGGAAGCCATCTTGAATTTCAAAATGGCTGCCAAGGGGAAGCCGTTTTTTGCCTACATTCCGGTCTCTAATACTAGTAAATTCATGATTCTAGTGTCTATACCCCAGGCTATACCAATGTTTCAGGTCCAGGAATCCAATAACATTGTTAACAACAACGGATCATTTGGACGTGGCAGCCAATTTTGTCAATGGCTGCCAAGAAAAAACATTTTTCTTAAAAAAGTATGCGAAACACACAGTCGTGTCTACAGAGGGTCCCGCTGCAAAAAAAATTATAAGTTTACAAATTTAAGTCTGAAATTATGTCTGTAATCATGTACTAAACCTTGTATCTGACATTTTTCTGACACTGACACTTCGTTAACGGGCTCGCAATTCAAGATGGCGGCTTGTGTGGCTGCATTCAAACATCTTAAAAAGCTAGAAATTGCCACAAAAGCTAGAAATTATCTCTCTATATTTAGTTATAACATCCATTTTGAGTCTATGAAACGTCTACCCATAAAACGGCAGTGACCAAGGTGACCTTATAAGTGTTCGTCCCCGAAACCGAAAAAATGATCGCCCGAAGTGAAACTAACAAACATCATTTAATATGGTGAAAGTTGTGTCCTCCGGCCGGACTCGACCGATAGACAACCCAAAAGAAATCTCAATATTATCCGTTGTTTAGACCAGTGGGCATCGCCATCGAAGTAAATTTTGAATATATGTGACGAATTGTTTTATGTTATAGTTATTAATGGGCAGCATTGACAGTGAAGAAAAAAAAATCACGTTCAAACATCATTTTCTTCGTATTAAGTGAATTATATTTAAAAGTATCAGTAATGGCCTTTATCTAATTCGTAAAAAGGCCGTAGGTCTGTGAGACCGTTTTTACTTCTTTATATCAGCCACTGATAATAATATAAGACACCGGGTGTCTCAAAAAAGGAAACCCTCAAAGCGCACTCTATTTCACAAACAGAAAAGAGTAAACCATACAAATTAATACACATCTGAAAAGTGCATTTCATTAGATTTCCGATACCGAAAAAATCTTTCCAAAAGGACACATATTGACCGAGTTATGGTCGATTGAAGATTTGTACCAATTTTTCATTTTATCCACGGATTGTTACTGTCTGAGCTGTCTTTAGACAATACACATTCTCTAAGCACATTCTTTCGTTTATGGTTTCTTTTGATTTTGCGACAAAGATCAGTTCTGATATTGAAAAGGTTAGTTTAAATTATTAGAAATTCCAAGATCTTGCCACATTCTTCTTTTTTTTTTTTTTTTTTTTTTTTTTTTTTTTTTTTTTTTTTTTTTTTTTTTTTTTTTTTTTTTTTTTTTTTTTTTTTTTTTTTTTTTCCCCCCCCCCCCCCCCCCCCCCCACCCCCACTTGGGGGAACTTGGCAGCCTCTAAGACGGATGCAGGTTTGCGTTCTCTTTTCCATTTCAATAATCCACTTCTAATCATTCTTGTCCGTTGGATGCTTGCAAAGGCAGTGGTTATTCTTTTGATAAGATCCCCAGATTTGACGATAGATTTCGCCCTAGTGGAAACATTAAAAAGTGAAGTGTATGTACAGGAACCACCAGCAAACTTAACAGAACTTCGCAATAGAATAACCGCTGCCTTTGCAAGCATTAAGCATCCGACGGACACGAATGATTAGAAGTCGACTATTGAAATGGAAAAGAGAGTACAAGCCTACATCAATCTTCATGGTCTTAGAGGCAGCCAAATTCGGGTTCTTGCATAGACGGATGTAGTCTTTGTCAAAGACTCGGTTTTAAGAAGTCGGGGGATAGGAGGGTAGAACTCCCAGAGGTTTGCAGAAAGGTTATTACCATGTTGGTCGCTTTAAATGATAGTATCCGATAGTTTATCTTTCCATAAAGTAATACAGTTACAAGGTCTGTAACATATAGACTAAGACGGATATCGGCACCTTTGCGGAGTAGTTACATGGTTGCACCGGATCTCAGCGCGTAAAAACTAAATTAGCCATGATAAATACATGGCCAATTTATTTATTTATATTTTATTTTTTATTTTTTATTTTTTTATTTTTTTTATGTTTTGGCATTTTTTAGTATTTACATCTTTGTTATGCCCGATGCGAATTTCGCAATGATTTTCCTCGAAAATAACTTTTACAAACCTAAACAGAGAACGATTATATAGCAACCTCAATATATCCACTGTCAAGATGACGGCACCGTCTGCATGGGCTCTGCTAAATACTGGATATATCGCCATCTGTGATAGCTGCATTTTTCGGTACACATGTAGTTTGGAGTGATTTATCGCATATTTAAAGATCAAATCACGTAATTTTCATTAGAAATAGTCAACATACGATTTCTCTACAAGCAAATGACACAGTTTAGTGTCACTTTTATTTTTGTGCGCAAAAGCGCACCAAACAAGGTCGAACACAGTGAATAGTGAACTGCCAGTGTTCATCCCTAACAAATTTCGGGTTTACGTGCAAAACCAATGACGATGTCTAAATTTGGGATTTCTCAGACGGCACCGCCTGCATGGGACTCCGATAAAATACTGTTTTATAGCGCCACCTGTGATGGCTGCAATTTTGGGTACACATGTACTTTGGAGTGATTTTTTTTTGCATATTTAAAGTTCAAATCGCGTAATTTTAATTGGAAATAGTAAACACACGATTTCTCTACACAAAATTACTGAGTTAAAAAAAATATCGGGATCTGATAAGCTCTGATTACAAAATTCCTTCTTATGCGATACATAAAGAAGTTCGACCTTAACAATATATATAGTTTACTAACCAATTACAAATACAAATGTGCAAAAATCCCTGTTTTATAAAACACCGCTCTTGCCCCGGCGCTCTTGTTGTAGGAATCACACCACTAAATAACTCCCCATAGACTTGTGTACAAAATGACCTCTCACCAAACGTCAATTTCTCGGCTATAAAGCGACTGGTTATGTCAAAACTGGATTTTTGGGGAAGATTAGGACCATACTTCAACAAAAATAAAAATGTCATATGATGAAGGCTGATTGTTTTAGCTACAGAGCATCAAAGATTTGCATGCTTTCAACACGCCCACGTCTAGTTTTCAATTTTTTCTAGATGGAAGACTGCACAGTTCCCCAAAAGCCTCAGAAATTATACAAAAATGCCACAGACAAAATCTTTACCACCCAAATGGTTTGTTACTAGTCCAAACATTATGATTAATTTCAAATTGCATTTAAAGACACAACTTAATCAACATTTTATGACTCTTCATTTAGGCAAGGGCCACATTTGGGACGCCAACACTGTCTCAGCACTGACGTCGTCTGCTACACCTAGTTTATTTAGTGGTGTGATTCCAACAGTAGACTAAGTCGTCGTCGTTATTTGTGTACATAAATCATCATTCGTCCATTTAGCTCGCTCAAGCGCGCGAGGGCGTACATTCAGACAACCGTCCACCAAGATTCATCTCTGTGATTTTACTGCAAAATCGGGTGATAGCGATCTATAGCGATCTCCCGCCGCCTGCGTGACTCCAAGCTGAGACTAATAAAAATTATGACGTTTTGTATTTTCGACTTCCCAGACTACCCATAATCTCTCACGAGTTTGATCATCGCAATGCAAAAATGCGAAATTTACTGCAACTTTAACCATTTTTTACAAAAATTGTAGAGGGTGTCCACGAAAGCCTTATGTCACTATTTGATGTAGAATTATGTTCTATAGAGATGACAGTTTTGTTTTTAATGGCATTTAATTTTTGCTTGCATCATTTTAATGTGTAAGCATGTGGTGTAAGCAAAATTGGCGCCGCCGATTTCAACTTACCCTGTTGCCAAGTTGAATCGTTGTTACACAATTGTAAACGTGTACACTGTGACATGGTGTATCGTTCAGTATTGTGTTGTAACCAAGGGGGTGAAACCCATTCAAAACCAGTCGTCCGTGCTGGGCGCTGACATTTTGAATATTGCACGGAATAATTATTAGTTTGGGTGCTTGTATACACACATAATGTCAATTCGATACAAACAATCCGCCAAAATATCAGTTGTTGGATGTTGGGTGCTATTGGGTGGTTAAATTTTGTCCTACCCATGGCCACACAACGAAATGTAATGAACGTCAGTCGTCTTGATTTAAATAAACCGCCTCAATGAATACATCTTTTCACCTAAGCGCGCATTGCATTATGAGAACAAAGAGTATCTGAGCACAATGATCCAGGTACACTATTATTACACCTGGCCACCTCTAACACATACATTTATTTGTATCACTACCGATTAGTGTATATGCAAAGCTGGCGCTACCAAACCCGGGGGCATTCGGTGACAGAGGACTCAAACAAATATTTGGGTGAGAGACAGCCAAAATGCCTCAAAATCGGTTTTTTTCGTGTGACAAATTTGTATGCGGTCTTTTTAGACAATTTTGCAAATATTTACCAAAAATAGGGGTCTTTGGGTGAAGATTTTCCTCCCAAAAAGGGGTCTTTAGGTGACAGTGGTAAACTTTCAAAAAATGTGGTCTTTGGGTGACATTAAAGAGGTGTCACCTCTTCATCAGTGATCGCTTCTGTTTCAGTGACCGGTCCTGTTTCAGTGATCGTTCCCGCTTACTCAGCTAGCGGGAGACCGCGCGAAGCGCGGGCCTCCCACAAGTTAACATAATAGCAGGCAACTATTTTGTTGTAAGATAAATTTTAAACTCAGGAACTGGCAACCATACATTACATTGTTATGCGTTCCCGCGTTCCAAACATACAGTGCAAAATACCATCGTACTGCAAATGTCACGTGTTTTGTGCCATGTGACTAAGTCTAGCCATAGTGAGTCACGCAGCACCACCCCCTAATAGCGATCGCAATATGTGCGTTCACCGACGTGAGCCCTCTTTTGACCTAATTCGATCTTTAATACAGTCTTTGAATAAACCATTGCAATAAAGCCTACATGTGATATTAATTTTAATGTCCTGTAAAGGCGCAAAACGTAAACACTGTAGAGTATATTAACATTAATCTTTTTAATGATGAAAAATATAGGTAAAAAAAAATTATTAGAATTTGAATTTCGCGATTCCTCGGTTTTCGCGTGATTAAGAAATAAACATGCGGATCCGGACCGCCTTATCCCCTTGTGAGGGGTCCAGCCAGCGGAGGCTGTGGAGCCCCGCAGGAGCTCTCATTTTAACCATGTTTGAGTGCCTTTCGGAGTTGCTCTCATATCATGAATCTTAAGTCGCATGAACTGTACTGCAGGATTCAAAGGGGAGCCCCGAAGCTCGTGGGTATTAAGGTTCGAGTGACTCAGTTTTGCGCTGAATCCTCAGTTATCGCATTAACCTTGAAAGCAAACTGACTAGACTGCCCCTAGCGAGGTCCAGGCGGAGTCCTTTCGGTTTTTTAGTTGTTTTGAGTGTCTTCGAATAGCTCTCAGTTATCTTATTACCTGAGGCAATTGAACTATAGGGCCCTTGCACGCAGGTCATAGGTTATCTTTGCCAACTGCCTCCGAACAACCCAGCATGCAGAGAATACAAGGACTCCCCTGCATAAATAACTGAAATGTTCAGGTGAACCATGCATTATGTATTCTTCTCATGCATGGATGATCTGGAGGACAACAAAAAGTTCCATCCAAACATAATTTAGCTCTGTGCAGGGCCCTATACTATCGTGGGGGTCCGGGGTGGAGCCTCCCTGCCCCCCCGGCTGCGACAATGTCAGGACCCTAGCACTGGAGCCTTCAACAGCACATCCAAGGAACATATTATCTTCGTCGAATGGTCATCTCTCTATCTCCCGCCCTTTATCTCAAAAGCATATACTTCTAGGCCCTTTTCCTTTTCACAAGTCAATTTGCTTCTTATTGTTCAACTGGTCCATACTAGTGTACGAAGCGTTAGAGACGTGATTTTAACCTAATGAATATTCATCACAAGTGAACCGTTATTTTTTTCCGAAAGTGCCCCACACTTCCGGAGCAACAATAACGTTCTATTAATATTCATAGCTAACAATGGACAATTGGAGAAAGTATATTCTAGAACAAAACAACAACACCTCGGCCCCAGGTGGTACAAATGAAAGAATAAACAATAGTGAAAGAACTCAATATAAAGCTAATTGTGAACAAAGATTGCCATCTACTTGTTTACTTATCTGTGGTACGATTCAGCCAAAGTAGTGTATTGTAAGTTATTCAAATTTCTTCTTCACTATATTAAAGGGCCAATGGAAACATTCTGCCTTGTATGGTGAAATAAACAACGTCAAGAACAGGTGAGTCAATCAAAGCTTATTATGATTTGTCGGATTACCAGTCTGCTTGTTAGATAAGTATATGTGTTGTAATCGTCCAGACCGATCAGCCCAGATAGTGATTCAAATACGGAAATCTTCATGCAAACAATACAAATCTTATTGTAATTGTCGGATTACCATCTGCATGGTTTAGCTATACATGACATAAATCGTCACGAATTCAGGCCAAGCTCGTGATTCGAAGTCTGGGGGGAAATCTTCAAAACCATTTAAACATGTTGCTTTATGTTAAAATGGTAACAATTGCACTTATGACCTTAATGCACTCACTATATCATAGATTTAGAGAATATTAAAAATAAAATTGAGGAGAAACGTATAAAGAGAAAAAAGGACATTTCTCTGCCTTTGTTTTTAAGCGCAATCGAGTGCTTGTGATAACCTGAAGACATAGCCTATTTAAGAATTAACCTAAGACAGGATAGCTTCTTAGCTAAAACTTCCTAAGCGCTAACCTGCGTAACAAGCAGTCGGTAGTGGTGACCCGTTCGCGGGATACCTGATATCACGATCTTTTAATTTGGGTTGTGTCAGATCCGAGGTCCAGATATAACGTGTGAATGTTATTTGAACTGAACCTACTCAAATATCTAAACCTGGTGCCTACTGATGACCATTAGACCATACGCTTAACAACACCAGTCAATAGGATAATCTTCACAGCAGATGGGACCATTTCTAATCAGATCAGCTTTCCTCGACAATATATTTATCTCTCCATAAGAGTAAACCTTTATCGACTAGACCTTGGTGTTAGGGCCCCTGCCACAAGTGAACATACAGCTCAATTGGTGTTTTAAATTAAAAAACGTAACGGACATGTAAGATATTTTGTTAAAAAAATATATTCTCAATTTTACTGAATATTATTATAAATAGATTTTCCTCTGTCGCGACGTGTAGGTAAGCTCTCCTAAAGCTCGGCGGCTAGTGGAGTCTAATCAGGCTCAACCAACGTTATCAAAACACCATTATTTTTTCATAAACGGGTGCATCTCATCTTTATCTATTACGTTAGGACAGTGCTTCAATTACTTCGATCCCCGCTATGATCCATGTATCCATGAGGTCAGTGGGGATGAGTAATATGAAAGATTCGCCCGAAGTCTTCTTCCAGGGCCTATTTTCCACCTCGACTCTTGCGCATTGCGGCGCTATTCCTGAAATGTGTGCGTTTATTCCGTTTAGAATATTTATTTGAGTATTACGACAGAAAGACTTTCTGTCACGGCTTGGATCACTGATCTCTACCCTGGATAGGCTTCGCGCCGAACGGAGGTAAACCTGAAAATTGCACACGGCGGCCCTTTTGCTCTAATTGCTCTACCCAAGAACCCGATCGTGCACGTCAAAAGGAATAGGGAAACTCGAAAAGGGACAGAATTAGGCGATAAATTGTGCGCTTATGTACAAGTTTGTAATTAATGGTTTGATTTTCGAATACGGGCGGGTATGTTTTTCGAACAAAATATTATTCAAAATGTTTTAAAAGTCCCTTTAAATGCATATTCCAGGTTTTCTCTCACATACACATAATTCATGCAGTAAGTGATTTTTGACTAATAGTATTTCACAGATATATAAATATTATTAATCCTCTTCAAATTTTTTTCCGCTTTACTAACCCCCCCCCCCCCCCCATTCTGATCCCGCAATTGACTTGGTACGCTCCCCAAAGTTATGATGGGGGTGGGGGGTCCCCCCGGGGGGGGGGAAAGCCGCAACACGCCTAGTATATGGCGCGGGAATACCACGCACAGAACTTGAGTTTGGTACCGAATAGATTAGCTATCATCCTATTCTTTTCATGGTTATCAAAATGAGAACCACCTGCCCAGCATTAGACTAACTTCAAGTGAATCATAAAAAAAAAAACAAAAAAAAAATAAGCAAATGGGGGAAATTCAGTTTTAACAACATGAAAACATGAGTATTATTTGCCATGTGCTTTGGGCTTTACATTACATTTATGGGAAATTTACTTTTTTTGATACCATAGCGCGGTTTAGTGTGTTTTTTGATTAAATTGAAAAATATCAATTTTCCCATCCTACATCTTATTGCATTACTGAATGACGTCCCGATTGGTAATGGTTTGGTACTTAGTTTGATACAATGAAAAGAGAAAACGCAAGCTACTTGTGGTCCAACTGAAGGAATCGGATGTGTAAAAAGCAAAATAACGGGGTGGTACCCCCCACCCATTGTTGTTACAAAAAATAGATCAGGTAGACGATAAATTAAGAGTTCCTTTTCCTTTTCTTTCCTGCAAATGGACCTCTTAATCTCTTTTTACATGCTTTAAGAGGTTTGGGGGCATGCACTTTTTCTATTTTAAAATATTACTTCAGGGGGTGGGGTCAGGGGGTTGAAAATGATAAAAACTTGTTCTAATACGAAATGAGATAATGCAATTGCTAAATTGTGGTAGATTGTAATCTACAAATGCTTTTTAATTCCATTGCAATTGGAAACATTCGGTTCCCGAGACATTTGCGATCAAAGTGAAGAAGTGTAAGCAAAATTTGCCAAATGCCATATCTCCTTTTCTCATGTTTATCATGTTAAAAAAAATTAAAGGTGGTTATAGTATTAAGTTTAATATATTTTACAAGATATTTTTTAATGAACTTTTACACGTCCATTTATTTTTTGGCTAAAATCGAAGTAAATTATACTCATATTATCGCTCGATTTTAAGAAAATTATTTAAAAATTCATTACCGGCAATTGATGAACCTATTTCGATGATTCTGTCATTAATAATTATGATAATTCAGTATAAATTAAATTAAAAATAATTTTGTTCCATGTTTCCACATCAAAGCGCCCGCAATTTGTTTAAATGTTTCGAGGTCTATTACTCGTTTCGTTAAAATACGCAAACAGATCCAAAACGAAACGAAACGTAACAAGACGCTACATGCATGGGCATGAAATTGGGCACCATTATTAAGCCAAATACAGGGCTTTGAACCATGAAGGCCGATTTTTTTTCAAAATTGTGTTCCAATTTCACATGACGTACGGGGCCATGAAATTTGCGATTGGTCTATTTACCGTTTGCCATAGCAAACGGTAATTAAAAATCCGGCTTTATGGTTCACTGCGTATTACCCCCTGCACGTTCACCTAAGTTTTCGTCCCAGTAGCATATTTTATTATGTAGTTACAAACACTCCATTCTAGTGTTTAGCACCAAGTCAAGAGGCGCTTCATTTTATCCAATGGTAAACCAGAGCAAAAAATTCACATGATTTTACAAACTTTGTGAAGGGCCTACAGATGATGTATACCATGAAATATACACTATTTAAGAAAACTAAGAAAAATCATTTTAAAGTTCACTGCTTCAGACCAAATTCCTCACTCCCCCCTTAAATATTTTGGAATAAATTCCGGGGGGGGGTGGTTCTTGAATTTTTGGTCGGGGCCAAATGGCTCGTTTCCAAAAAAGAGCGACTATAGCTGCAAATGTCTGGACAACCTCTATGGTGTATAAAATTTAACAAGAATGAAGTTCTAGGGGGGTATCAAAATTAAATTTGTTATTGACTGATGTGACTGTTCAATGATAAAATAGTGAAAATGTAACCTAAACATATCAGCAAAATACACCCGATGGTAATTTGTTTTTTGCGTATAGCAAAAGTGGTATTTTTTTTTTTTGTACATTGGCTATTTTTAAAAGGTATTTTAGGATAGATTCACGTTTGGATAACAGGTCCCGCAAGGGCTATAATTTTACTTTCAAATTGGTTCCCCGTCCCCCTTATTTAAAAAAAACCTTAAAACAGTAATATGACAAAAAATGGTCTCCTTTAGACTCCCGTTAGGGGTTTAATTTTCACGTCTTAAAATGGTCTTGTTTATGGCCTTTTTTAGAAGGGGTCAATTCCAGAAACCCGGGAATTAGCATGGGTAACACAACACCCCCCGGACCCCCCCCCCCCCAACAATACCCCCCCCCCCCCTCGGATAAATCATCGCTTTGAAGAAAATATAATCCTGCAGTCTCTTCTTGTGGTTGGGGTGTTGGATAATCAACTTGGGAAATTAAAATGAGGAATCTTAAATTTCTTTCTCATGTATCCAGGCGAAAAGACTCAAGAATAAATAGTGGAACAGAAATTATTATCGCTCCATACTTATATTTGCATTGTATCCATTTAGAGCACAGCACTCTAGTCTAGTAACAATGTCAACGCAAGTGCATACCGTATTATGTAGTAATAGGCTACGATGTACCCACCAGTCATCACTAATCGGTCCCAAAATTGCCTAGAAACATTCAATTGATTTTTAAGTTACATTTTAATTTTCAGGCAAAACTGTCAACATACGCCATACAAATTGCAAACCCTTGGTTTTTTTTCAGATATGAACCAGGAAAGTCACTGTATATAAAGCAACGTGTATATTCAGCCATAGAAACCCCGTGCAAACCGGTGAATCTTTTGGGTAGAGCAAAAGGGACGCTGTGCAACTTCCGGTATCTTCACAGTCTCGCTATTCAATGGCGTGGAGATTGCCTATCCAGTGTGTAGAGATCACAGTGGCTTGGATGCGTGGCGATCGCCTTGTAATCGAAAGGTCTTGGGATCAATTCCCACTCTTGGCACAAATTTGATTTTATTGTGATTTTATTTTTGGAGTTAGACATTGCAATTGAAAACAATTCGTAGTTTGGCGAGGGAAGTAGAAATAGTGTAAAGCTGCCTGTAATGAAATAATATTCAACTGTTTATTGTCCTGGACGCGTTATTTTTTGCATAACCAGCCCGCACCAATACCTCGTAGTCACCGTCAACTTCATGGGTCCCGATCGATGTTTATCATATTAGTGTTTGTAGTAAGCAATAGTTATGAGCTTTAATTTCGTAAACTTTAAATACTAGTATCATAAAACAAACCAACGCCTTTCTGCCAGATCGGCTTACATAGCATTGTGTATATAGATGAAAGGTTGCGGGTTGAATCCCCCGTGAAACCTTGATTTGATTTAAAGGCCGACTCATACAGGGGGGCAGGACACCAAAGTTAATGCCTAAAAAGTTTGGGGAAGGGTTATTTTGGGTCCTGTAGAATCATAAGGAAATATCCGCTAAAAATTTCGTTTTTTTGGGGTGAACCATTTTCTTTTTAAACCAGATATGTCCAGTATCTAAAATTAATTGGCACAGAGAAAGAAGAAGTAATTTAAGAGATTTAATCTAGCGCCACCATGTGAGCACCAACTAGATTTATATAACAAAACCCCGAATTTTGAATTTCTTCGCGGCGCGCGTTTTCCCCAAAAATCCCTCTAACTACTGACAAAGCATTTAAAATTTCGCCGTTGCCTACTCTCCTTCTACTTCTAAAACACATCGCACACATTCAACAAAGTACGAACAATACGTATCGTTGTTATTTCAGCTGTATCAGAGACTGTTACTTTCCCCATTTGACTACAACGGTTATTTTGTGGATCAGAGTCAATGCAACGCATACGGTGTACGTGGGCATGGAATTTTAGCTGAGAAGTCGATTCAAAGGTTCACCCCTTTATCCCGCAAAGTTTAAATCTACGATCAAGAAAACTTTGCAAAAAATTCTCGATACTTGGAAAATGGATAGTAAATATAGCTGACCGCGGCGATGAGTGTGTTTGTGTGGAAGCAATTGACCGAGGCTAGCCTAGTACAAAAGGGACACTATTTATCGTCGTTTTTTGACATTGATGTTTTTGCAGAATGAGGGTGATTCGTTAAATATTGAAATGCATAAGATTTGATAATGACTGCGTCTGCTATGCCCCGAAATTTCAGTAATGACCCTTGACTAGGCTACTAGCCCGAGCGAGTTTTGTGCTCACGTCATCATCCGCTATCCCATGTTATTTGCGTTTGTATGAGAACACGGGCAATGTATTTTATGTATTAATGTAATTTCATATGTGACGAAATTTCCATTTTGCCACATACACCATATTGTCATTGAGTTGCAATTCGTGCAAGGCGTGTGTACCCAGTCAGTGACAGTCCCGCCTTAAGCCATTCATGATACATGCGTTCGTAGCACGGCATGATCTGACATGGTCAATGTCATCTCTGCTGTAATTATTTTGCTAATACGTGCGCCTCTGGTCCTGACATATTGGTGGAAATTGGCAGTAATTTTGTGTTTTAAAAACTTTTTAAAAATTAAGTATTTTTACGT
>JAMKCH010019333.1:0-22197 GCA_023653785.1 Ophioderma brevispina | reverse complement strand
AGATGTTATTTCTAGGCCTACACTAACAAAATACCTAACCCTAAGGCCAAAAAGAAGAGAAATTGTTTACAAGCTTCAAAGGGGGTACCATATGGAACTCTTGCCAAAAACCACAGATCTGTGAGATGAAGCATGAAAACACATGCACACACCCATGATCATCAATAGTCAAAATCTGCTCTTCACAGATGATGAACATCAGCTTTAGCTTTGACAACATCGTTTGACCTTCCAGGGCATACGGCGTTAAGTCCAATCAGAATGACGGGATAAGATTGTACTCTGATTGCATCCACCACCCTCCCAAAAACATCTTATTTACAGCGCCTATCGATAGGTCACTTCATTTATCCAAGCAAAATATTGGATGGTATTATAAAAGGGAGACTAACTTAGTCCTGGGTTTAAACAGGGGTTAGTCCTAACATGAGTGGATTTTTTTCCTTCCACATGTACTCTTGAAATGTGCTGATGTGTAAACAGGTGAGAAAATTCTCAAGGATGGCCGTTCCCCGACCATCCCAGAGGAATTTTCTTACCCGTTACTTTAACGTTCACAGTATTTTGAAAGGAAAAAAGGTCCAATCTTGTAGGAATAACCCTGTGTAAACCCAGGACTAAAGTTAGTATACCTTTCAGAAATATAGCACATTATATCCAAGACAACCCACCTTTACTGGTATTAGGGGTCAACGAAATGAGTTTTTCTTCGATCGATAAACACAGATATACATTTTATATCGGCCGATATCCGATCCGATATTTGTGAGCATTTAATGTAATACATATCGTATCAAAAACATTAAAAATTGCTTTCTTACTGAATTGAGAGAAGAAACCAAAAAACGTAGACCAGCAGCAGTCTTTTTTATGTTGAAATTGATGTTTTGGGTTCTTTTAAGCCAATCTTAATTAGTATTGTTTTTTTTTATAAATGCAACAAGAAGAAACTATCCTAATTGCCTACAACTCAAATCAGAATGCCAAAGACACATGTGCAAATGTTTAATTTTTGTTCAGGAATAAACCAATACAGCTAAAAAAGAAAGACGAAAAGCCAAATAGCTGTTAAAAAAATTACGTAATATACTTCTTTGTAGTTTATATTTCTTTGAATTGCAACCTATATTTCCCAATTGGGTAGCTGTTATGGGGGTTATTCTAACAAATAACATTTCACATTGAGTATGTATGCAATTCGGATATTTTCTTCTGTTGCATTTATAAAAAATACAAAATTCTCAGCTTGGATTAAAACAAACCAAACAATAAACTTTCAGCATAAAAGAGGACTGCTGGGACATTTTGGTTTCTCTCAAATATCGTTAAGGAAAGCCTTTTTTTTTGCCGATCCGATAGTTACCGATATGGGTATACGGCCGATACGATATCCGATCTTAACTGGTATGAAGAATGGTCAAATCGACTGTATTTCTCTCAACTGATCTACTCACATTGTATCACAGGTTAAAGTGGCAAATGGCAACAAACAGTAGTGTAGGCATGCTCCCACTCCCACTATTGACAAACTAAAGACAGGCAGGCGTGTGCTTAAATAATTTAGAAATTTATATGAACTTACACCAATTATGGAAACACACTCAAAATATGGTGTGATGGGGGAGAGGATAGTTTCCGACCGTGTCACAGGACCCCAGGCCTGTAATGAGGATTCCCCTAGTCCCTTTTTTTTCAAAAGGGAATTTTACAAAATTGGCTTACACCCTTTTAGGAGAGGAAAAATTTAGCATTAAAGTGCATCCTTTTTATTAAATTTTCATTTTTCCTCAGAAAGAATAAGGAAACTCCAATTTTTGGCTCTCTGCCCACATTTGCTTTACATTTTGGCATATTACCACCCCTTCTCTTCCCACACACCTTCCCCTCTCTTGCACCCTTCAATCCCCCTTCCGCCGCATCAGCGCTGCCGAATTCCAACCTTGACAGTTCATTACACCATCACTGCAATGGAGGAAAACTTTTACATCACAAAAGATTTGCCACTTCACACAAGAGCTCCAATTCACAATATAGCTCCAAGGCCTGAACGTAAATAAATCAGATGCAAGATTTACACAACCAAGTACTGACAAATTGAAAAACAAGTACACAAATTCAAATGCACACTGCTTCTAGTTTTATACGGGTCCATTTCCCCCTCTTCTTCTCTTTATTTTCCTCCCTCCTCTCCTACATACAAATCCTAAATTCCCATTTTTTGCTTTTCAACATGGGATGGTTGAGCATCCCATGCAGCCTTTTTGAGTCGCTAACTAGCGTTATCCTATATCTGCGTCTAGCTAGCAGCTGGCAACAAAAAGCTACATAGGATTTGCCGAGCACCCTGTAAATAAACATGAATGGATCCGTTTCTGTAATCTGCGGATTCTATCTCGCTGTCACTGTCCTACCTTATCAAAAAATACAAATAAAAACAAAGTGCATGTTCATCACCTGTTTCCCTCTAGTCTGCATAAAGGCATCAGGAAAAATCAAGAGATACTTATCATTTCTGAATGTATGGCAGAATTTGGGCTGACGAGGAGGGGAAAGTGATACTTCTCACTTTACATGTCATTCTGGAACTATTTTTAACCCCATCAGGTCTACCACCTTCTTTCAGTACCCCCCCCCCCCCCCCCCCCCCCCAACAACAAAAAACCCCCCCCCCCCCCCCCCCCCCCCCCCCCCCCCCCCCCCACCCCCCAAAAACCCCCTACTCTGATTGGCTCATTACAGATATAGCATGATCTAACCTCTGAGTACAACCAATCAAAATAGACTTTTATATGTTCACAAACTAAGGCTTTTCCTTTCCCCTATCTCTGATTGACTAAATATCTCATATAATCAAATGCATAACCAATAGAATTGGTCCAGAGACCTCAGGGTGTTAAAGCTCCAATACCAGAAACCATTCAACTAAGTAGAAGCCACCATTCCCTTTTTACAAAATAGCTATATTTTTAAGCGGGTAGAGCGGTTTGAATAGCGTACCCAGCACGGGCCGATGATTCGGTGGCCATGCTCCCTTGACAACAATCGCCGCGGCTGAGTGCTCATCGTGCGCGATCAGTGCATAATTTGCATGCACGGGGCCTCGGAAGTGGCATGACGAGCATACTACGCGTAAAATTATGGCTCAGACTTTACCTACTGTTAGTTTCAGAACTAAAATCATTCCCATAAGTGTGAAAGCTTAATTCCTTTTACCAAAAAATAATCGGAACTATAACATGAAAAAAATATTTATCTGTTAAAAAGACAACTGCCTGTTTCACTTGTGTGTTTCGACCCAGGGCTTATATCCTCTTCATCTTTTGTTGTGATTGAGGAAATACAGTACACTAAGCCATCTCCCAACTGAAAAAATGTGTATTAAACTGCCACTGCCTTTTTCAACTTTTCCCTATTTTATTACGTTATTTCTTGCAATGAAACCCAGCTTGACCATGTCAGTTTGAAATGTTTATTTTGCTTTTCTAATACATCAGTCCCACAAAATCATCCCCAACCATGGTGCACTTTGTTGTAATATCATCCACCCAGACTATTGCCTATCAACCACCCAGACTACCTGTAATATCAACCACCCGGACTACTTGAACCTTTTCTGTACATATTTGAATTTCAAGTTATTCAAAAGACATAAACTCAAACTTTTGACAAAATGTTGCCATAAAAAATGGCATAATTTACATTATACCCTTTGCATCATGTTCTTTTTCATTAATGGGAGGTAAAGTGTCCTTAATAATGCCTAACAATACAAAATAAATCAACCTTCTAGATGTAGAACTACAGGAGGCCTAAGGCACGTTTCATTTTCCAATTTGTAATGTGCTCCCTTACAAAATAGCCAAGTACTAGAAAAAATACATTGCGGTCCGACGTGGACCGCTAGTGTCGTCTGCCATCGCAGTTTGTGAATGGGGCCTCAGGTCACAAGGTCAATGAGATCAACCAATGTCACATGAGTGACCAACATGTCACCAGCCACCCCACCTCCTCCTTTCCACCAGTGACATCATCGTAGCCCTTATGGAACTCATAGGGCATGCAATGTAAGGGTTACATTTTGACCAAATCCACACAGTCATACGCCAGAGTAATCCCATGTGCCTTCTGTGATTCTTGCGACTGACACAAAAATAACATATAACTCCAATACAAACATTTTCAAGGCTTTTCCATCCATTCCATCTGCCTCTAGGCAGTATGATTACTACACCCATATTCCCTTTTAGTTTTTTCTTGTTTTAATAATGCATCACTGTATTCAACCTGCAAAGCAAAATTCCCTTTCACTGACCTTTATTACCTTTCACTCGTCCCCTGCTGCCAAATTATCAAATGTAATTCTCATCTATAAGGAGGCAATCCCCAAGGGACACACCATCCTTAGCTTTATTTCGGCTTTCCAGATGCGATGCATATCTTTCTTCTCAAAGCAATCTCTCCTCAACGATTGGTGACTTGAGTCGACATGAAGCAAGCAGCGCTTGCTCAGCAATTTATCGCTTCACGGTGCTCGAATAAAAGCCCAGGAAGGTTGCAAGCATGATTTAAAAAAACTTTTGCCAAAGAATCTCCATTGGACAGAAGTCGCAATTTCTGATGGGAATTGGCAAGTTAAAGACATTCACTGAAAATCTATAAGATTTGGCAGAACAGTATACAAACAATTTTCAACAACCACTTTGAGCACGTACATAGTCGATTATTTGCGAGAAAACCCCTTCCAGACTGCTCAAGACTGGTGACGATTTGCAATTATTCATAAATCTGACAGTTTTCTTTTTGCCTGGGACTGTCCTGTACAGTCTTCTGCAGTCGGGAGCACGTGTTCAAATTCTACAGTCTATATTGAAAATTTAGTTTAAAAAATGTTGGCACTTGGGACAGTATTGATATTTTACATATTTTTGCTGTAATTGAGTCAAACTACCTCTCGATCGAACTTGTTGGAACACTACTGCTCTTTTTGCCTTGATTATTTGCCGTCTTTCTCTTAAAGAGATATATATAGGAATCATGATCACTTGGGTTGGAGGCTTGGAGCTTCCGCCTATCCATGCTTCTATCCATACACCCCTCCCTATCCCCACCAATATGATTGGGTTCCTTGTAGGGTGGCACAACAAAATTTCAGGATTCACAATTGATCGGGGGAAGGGTGGCATTTTGAGTATGCATAAAGTGTTCCAACCTCTTTTGGCCACACTCCATTGTAGGCTTATTCTATTTACAATGGCCTGTTTGGTACCATTATAAATTCACCAACATTTCATAACATGGCAAGAGTTTTGTCTCCTGTTTTTCAATAACCATCACTTTTCCGCGAGTGTCAAAAGTCAGTAAGTTGAGAAAAGTTCGTCCATTTCGAGACATAACACAATACCTTAAAATTGGGAAATCAATGATATTGCCTTTAATTATCATATCAATGACAATCTAGAACTAAAATCAGACTTCTTTCCACAAAGCCGTCGCTTGTCCTCTGGATTTACTTATTGATTGTACGAACCCTAGACAGCTCCAGCGCGCCCTGAGCACTTCGGTGTATTTGTCGATCGTACAAGAATTAATTATTATTAGTAGAATGACTCATATTACACTCCCCCCCCCCCCCCAACCCCCCCCCCCAGATACATTTTTTTAAAGCCATCTTCAATTAATCACAGTTTTCCAATAGCAATCATTACTTCTGCTTTTGAAATTAGTCAAACAACTGCAGGTCTCGACGACTCCTTCTCCTCGTCCTTGAGACAGACACTCACAAGTTTGACTACACTCTCATATAACACACAAGCATTGTAGACATTACCACAGCAACATGCTATGTCTGGCTAAAGATGGTCTCTTGTCTGCGACAAGGAGAAATGTTCCTTTGCCAACCGGGATGGTTAAAGCAGCACTGCACATTTTCACACTAAGAATTTTTCAATTTGCTCCTCGAATGATGTCTAGCACATTTTAAACATGAAATCCCAGCCGGGTCCACACTCGAAGCTATTAAACCTCATACCTACTCCTTCTTGTCAATGCTTGGCATTTAAAAGCATATTCGCACATTTTTTTGAAGAGCGCCCCAATTTTTCAAAAATTTGAGCTTTTTACACGATTGCATTGGTAATTGGCTACGTAACTATACCTGTGAATGGTTAAGCTCGAAATGTCTATGTGTCACAAACGAAGGGATTTTGTACTAGAATAATTATTATCGGGGATCCCCGTATAATACAACGGGCTGCTGGAAACGGCCTTCAATGTGAAATAGCCGGGAAATATCGCTATGTGCGGTCGACGCTCAGTCATTAGTTGGTGGGTTTGTTTTAATAGTTTTCAGGCAAGCCAAGTTAGAGGTTATTTTCTCGAGGTGGCACTATTTCATCATGGACGGACCATAAACTTAGCATTTCAGTCTGGCCGTTAGTGCCATTCTGGTATCCCAATTCTAATTACAAAATCGTTATTTGTTATTAATACGCATTTTTTTAGCATTCTCGTTCGCAGGTATAGTTCCTAGACAATACCAACGTAACGTGCAAAAATATCAAAGTTTGAAATTGAGGGCGCTGTTCAAAAATGTGCTAATATTGCTTTAAGAATGGAGTAAGGGAATGAACACTGAGAGCTACCAGTGGACTAACCTCTACTGTAGCTTTCACTGTCTTCGGCAGATGTGTGGCCTAGGGTTATTGAAACGGAGATAGGCGCCGCCCCATGCGCCATTGGCGTGGAAGGACTTTACTTTTACTTCCTCCGTCACCCAAGTTTTTGGTTCATTTTTTTTTCGTGTTAAGCATTTTTTTCTCACTAGGCCCCAATTGGATTTCAATTTTGGGGGCAATTGTTCAACAAAAACTTTTGGCGTATATTCTATCCAGCAAAAAAGTGTTGGGGCATGTATGAATTGCTTCACAACTGTGGATGCCTGCTTTTAACTACGAATCCATCATTTATACTTAAAAAAGCACAGCATGATTCAAGACTAGCGCCCACTGCTGGGCGCAGGAAAAGGGCTTGTTGAAAAATCACAAATATTTCATCATGCCAACAAAAAATATCACAGTTTAACCGCTCTGTTTTCCTGCATTTCTTCTGCTTAAAGCGCCATGGTTCCCCAATGACCTATTAACGCCTGCTACCATATATTGCTTGTCCTCAACCGGCACAAACAGTACAATATTAATGTTTGACCATCAGCAAGAAATCATCTCAATCACCACAATCTCTGCGTGATAGCTTGTCGGACTAGCTGCCTGGACTGTTCTCATAACAGATGCAGAAAAATGAATACGCTGCGGAATGTCTTTTCATATTCTCAATAAAATTACAGGCAAGTGAGAGGATTGGCATCAGACTATCAATGCTGATTTTTGTTTATAATATTCAATATTCTAAGATTTTTTCAGTAATTTTTTGCTTATCTATTTGCTATGATTTCATTTAACAAGTCTGTCCCTCAAACCAAATGGAAGAGTTTCACGAGGAGGTGAGTAGCACTGAACCAACAAATATCCTAAATTTTTATGTCGCATATTGAGGGTTTACATGCAAGACGGCCCCCATCTGCAATAGCTGCCAATGTAAGTTTGTTTGTGATTAAAGGTGCGTGTTTCTGAATCGTCTTTGGGACCACCCTGATTTACCGGAATTAGTATCGATTTTGATACAGATAACGGCCTTATTTTTCTCATTGACGTCCTCAAATTTGACACCTCAAATCCATTTCATATCAGATATAAACAAAAAACTGCCGACAATTAATGGTTAAACCATCATATCGCATAGTATTGAATAGGGGGGCTTTGCAATGTCATTATTGCTTCTACCACTCAAAATCACACGTTTGTTTCCCACGTACTTGATGGAGCGTATGTGTGAGTGCCAGGCTCTCATATCAGTAGAGAACACAATACACATAAATCGGAACAAGCACGTTTAAAAGGCAAATTGCTAGAATTTAAAAGATAACAAAAGAACATGCTGTTTTGTCATCTTCCTTCAGGTTGCTGTACACACTCTAAGAATTATTTTAAGACTTAGTTTCACAAAAAAAGAAATGTTGTATCATCAAGGAAGAAAAATGAACATTTTTTTTCAATCTCACTTTCCATCTAATAACATGTTTATTCAATTATATTTCATCTGCATCTACATGAAAAACTGTGTCACAACACAAAGCTAGGTCTTAGCATGAGCCAAATGCTTCTAGATTACCAGCATCTATTAATAATAAGTCAGTGATAGAAATAAGTTGACATAACGACACATGGCCTACTTTCTTAAATAAGAACCCTAGATTATAGTCTTCATTCTGAGGTCTTCACAACTGTGTTCGCTATTAGAAGGATAGTGAACTTTGATAGAATGCATTTATGATTATGACAATGTCATCTTAGTCAATGGAGTGGTACCTCATCCCGAGGTACACTGTGACTTCTTTTTGCACATGGCCATCACATGGCCATTACATGGACATCACATGGCCATTACATGGACATCACATGGCCATTACATGGACATCACATGGCCATCACATGGACATCACATGGCCATCACATGGCCATCACATGGACATCACATGGCTATGGACATTACATGGCCATTACATGGACATCACATGGTCATCACATGGACATCACATGGACATCACATGGCCATTACATGGACGTCACATGGCCATTACATGGACATCACATGGACATTACATAGACATCACATGGCACCCCATTATCAACATTATAGTATGTTCACTATAAGCTGGGGCCATAGTACCATCTTATAGTAAACACACTATAACAGTTATAGTTCACTTGAGTCAAATAGCACATCAATTTTGCTTACTACATGGAGCAAAGTAAAAAAAAAGTGATGAGAGTCAAGATCCACCATATGCCTGACAGACTATAGACATTTTCTAAGCCGCCTTGTTGAGCAGGAGAGCCTGGTACATGGCTGGTATGGTTAAAAACCATGGGGGGGACTTATTACCTATTTCTGTGAAAATGCATTCAATGTAGAAGCGAAATGCATAACGCTCGATTCACGACTTGCCGATATTGACGATCAACCATTAAAACGGTAGTTTTTTTTTTTTTAATATCTTAGAAATGGATTTGGAGGCCGAAATTTCAGGAGGACAATGGCCTTCCACCCTTGAAAATTGGAACAAGCACCCTTTAATGTCCGGCTACGGCATTATGCCCGACATAAATTAAATTACTAATCACTGCCATAACTGCATCACATACATGAAAATTTACACTACTAAATTGTGAATAAAAGATGAGAATTTACTATTATGCAAGTTAAAATGAAACCATTTCAAAAGATCCTTTTATTTCCCTGGTCTTAAAATTTCATCAATGTGACACAGTATCGGTTTAATCGAGGGCTCAGAAGTGAGCTTCATTCCTGAACTACTTAAAATTTGTCAATTAAAACTGACAGTGCTGTGGCCAACGGCAAGGTGAGAACAACCTGCCAAAATTCAGCCAAAATACTTCAGAGAGGATAATTACGACCATAAGCCGCCGCACAAGCGTCCGACTGTGCAGGTCCCAGTTGCATTACACGCATATATGCCAACCGTATCCCCAATGTTTGTTATGCTTTCTATCGTCAAGTGGAATTATACGAGGAGCGTTATTTTTAAATCTCCCCCAGTTTCGTCGTAGATTTTGGAGCCACGCATCGCGATCAATGCCACCCCCGCTGATAAAGCTTCTATTGTAAATCATAACAAAGTAGAATTCCCTTTTGTGGGTATAGATATCTTATGACCACGGAATAATAACATCGACATCTTCCCGCACCATTACTCTGCCTCTCTTCTAACGGCCAAACAACACTTTTGTTCTAATCAAAAGATCAACCTCGGTTATTATGTCAGTGGCTCTTCGGGATTACAAAACGATGGAATGCGCGTATATGACATTCTGTATGCATGCTGTACGATCGTCTAGCAAAAAAATATAATAGGTCAAAAGAAAGATGGTATGAAATAACAGGCTTTAATCTTGGCTTTGTATGCCATTTCTTTTTTGATACTAGTAATGTTAATATTGCTCCTCATGTCAGACAATAAAGGTGCATGTTCCCATTGTTTTTTGGGATCCCTGATTACCCGGAAGTAGTTCGATTTTGATATCAAATGAGCGGCTGTATTTTTCTCATTGCTAACGGAGTTGGGCCCTCAGATCCATTTCATTACCAAGATATTTATAAAACCAAAAACAGCCGTTTTAATGGTTAACCAAACTATCATATTAACAAAGTCTTAGAGGCTTTCGCAATACGCCCCCCCCCAATTTTTTGGGTTCTCTTTTTTACTTTGCCATCAAAACCTCAATGTTGTTTCCAACAAGTAATTGGTGGGGCGTACGTGCAAGTGCCAAGCTTTATATCAAGTAGAGAACAATAGACAATAAATTAAGAAACAAGCACCTTTTAATGATTATTTCCACTTCTCATGATTCAAAAAAACCTAAAAAAAAAAAGAACTAGAAACAAGGCGGTTGCTCGAACCAAAAAGTCCCCCCGGGTTTTGTACACCCAGATCCGTTGAAAATGCAAGGACTTAGGACTTTCAAGGATCTACATGAGCTAATTTCAAGGACCTAATGTTGTACTTAATGTTTTGTACGACATTTTCTGTATTCCGTACGAAAATGATGCAAGATATGGACCGACGTTTTCACACAAAAAAAATACAGAATAGAAAATGGTACGCGTCATTGAACTTCATTGTACCCCATCTGATAATGTAAGAGTCGTTTATAGTTATGTGGTGACACGCTGTCGGCTGACAGCCCCATTTAAGGAACGTCTGTAGAACTAAGTCCATATGGATCAATATGAAAAGAAGAAAGGTCAAAATTAAAGGTTCATAGCTTGAAAAACTGGCATCGTATACAACGGCATCATGAGAGAGCTCTTTAAATTACTGCTTCCGAAAAAAAAATATGGCCGGATTTGGAGTTCCATCATCTGATAGTTCCCCTTTGCCTAGTTTCCTTGCAGAGGTGGGCTATCTGGAAGCAGATCGGAATACTACCTGTGGTTGTGGAACAGACCAGACAATGGGAGACACCTCTTGTCCTGCCCACTGCTGGAGCAACAATGCACAACAAGGACATGGCGGAAGTCAGTGAAGCAGCCAAGACGTTGGACCCATCTCTGGTCTGGATATATTTGAGCACCACAGTGTTTGGAAACGATAAAAGAAGTTCCCCTTTAAGGAACTGTCAGTTGAACCAACCAAAGGAAAAAAATAGGTGTTAGCTTTGTGTATATGAAAATGAACTTAAAGTCTAAACTTTAAGACTCATAACTTTGAACACTGAGCCTCCCTATGTACATATGAAAGCAATCATGAGAATAGGCTCTTTTAAAAACAGCTTTTTCTAGAAAAAAATGGACAGAGCTTCGCCGTTTCTGACAGCCCCATTTAAGGAATGGTCAATAGAAAAAACTAAGGTCCATATGGAGATTATAAAAAGAAGGCAAAATTTTAAAGATCATAGCTTGAAAACTGAGCCATCTATATACAATTGCATCATGAGAGAGCTCTTTGAATACTGCTTTCCTGAAAAAAAAATGGACGGAGTTCCACCATGTCTGATGTCCCTTAAGGAAATGTCAGTATATCCATAGGAAAAATATTGTGTAGCTACAGTAGTACATTAAAAATGAACTTAAAGTCGAAACTTAAAATCTCATAACTTGAAACTGAGCTACCTAGATACATATGAACTGAATAGTGAGATAGAGCTCTTTAAATACAGCTTTTCCAGAAAAAATGGACAGAGCTCTGCCCGTGGACGTGAGCCCCATTCAAGGAACTGTCAACAGGAACTAAGTCCACTTGGAGTATTTTTTAATAAAGTGCATAAAAACATTGAAGTCTAAAATTTAAAAGGTCTTAACTTAAAAACAATAACCACTATAACAATACATTGTTTGTAGAGTCTACCCCTTTGCACCTCGCAGTTTGAATAGTAAAAATACCTTCAGAAGAAATTAGCATACAGCAGTAATGGTTAAATCAAGAATACTGTGGGTAAACCTTCCGAAAGTTCGGGAGGAAAAACTATGTCGGAAAACCATTAAACAGGAGTTTATCAATTTAAAATCTTCAAATCTAGGTGCTTTTATTGGTTTTGAAATAGATGTTGCCTTTTTCCTTAAACTTATTTTTCTATTAATTACTGATTTTATTACCTAGTAATATACACTATTTTAGGTTAGTGACGCGACCATTGTCCATATTTTTTTGGAAAACATTGTTATTTCGCTTCATTTTCCATACGGAATACGAAAAATCCGAACTAGTGAAATAGAGTAGGCAGGTGTGCAATTAGTTTCACTTTTAAAGAGAACTTTAACTTCTCTCAATACACCGACTCTAAGACAAAAACAAACCCAAAATGGCGTGATATTTTGCATTTAGGACATGTTCAGTAATTGTTACAGCCTGTAAATAGCCAGCATTAAGGGTTTAAATAATATATTCGTTAAATCTCCATTGCCGTTGACTGTCGCAAAGGATGGATTAAAATTCATACTTTTGGGTTTGCAGGATATTTCATTTAATCAAAAATCATCACACGGTGAATGCAATTTCAAGGAACTTTCAAGTACCCTCTGTGAATTTCCAGGGGTTTTCAAGGTCTGGAAAAAGGATTTTGAACTTCCAGGACTTTCAAGGACCTCAAGGACCGTACGAGCCCTGTCCCACGCCTGTCGCTGATAGGTAAACGGAGGAGGAAATATAATTTTAAGATCACAGGGAGAATTGTGATGGAAATAGGGGTTCTCAAACCACTGAGACTGCTGCACATAGCAGTTGCAATTTTACGGTATCACATGTTGACTACATTGACTCATACAACTATATTGTAATTTATTGACCTTAGATGACCCTACTTGACCTTGAAATGACCTTCACAATTTTCGGTTTGAATGTTGGCCACATCCACAAAGTTTCATGACCTACAACATTTTTTAGTTAGTTGCCCTTGAATACCCCCACGACTTTGAAATGACCTTCAATTTTCGGCAAGAATGCGTACACACCTATCAGTTTTTCATGACCATACTACCATATGTAATGGATTTGCCCTTGGATGACCCCACATGACCTTGAATGACCCTCAAAATTTCTTTAGCACTGAATGTTGACCACCCACCAAGTTTCATCATCCTACCCCATACTTAGTGATTTGACCTTGGATGACCCGCATGCCTATGGAATGACCTTCAATGTTTTTGGCACTGAATGTTGACCACACCCACCACTTTCCATCATCCTCCACATACTTAGTAATTTTGACCTTGGATGACCGCATGACCTTGAATGACCTTCAATTTTATTGCGCACTGAAATCTGACCACACCCACCAAGTTTCATCATCCTACCACCTACTTAGTGGTTTGACCTTGAATCACCGACCTGACCATGAAATGACCTTCAAATTTTTTGGCAGGGAATGTTGACCACAACCCCAAGTTTCATCATCCTACCACATTAACAAGGCGTTATAGCAATATTATCCCTTTGTACCTTGAATGACCCGATATGACCTTGAATGACCCTCAAATTTTTCTGCATTGAATTTTGACCACACCCCCAGTTTAATCATCCTAACACAATTGACAAGGGCTATAGCAATTTACTTCATTTGACCTTGACTGACCCCACATGACCTTAAATGACCTTCAAACTTTTTCGGCCGTAATGTTTACCTCCCCACCAAGTTCCATCATCCTACCACATTTGAGAGGTTTATAGCAATATTAATATCCCATTTGACCTTGAATGACCCCACATGACCTTGACATGACTTCAAATTTTTTCGGCACGGATTTGGAACCGCACCACCAAGTTTCATCATCCGACCACCTTTGAGAAGGGTTATAGCAATATTAATCCCTTTGACCTTGACTGCCCCCACATGACCTTGAACTGACTTCCCATTTTTCGGAAAGCAGAATGTTGACCTCACCACAAGTCATCATCCTGCCACACTTGGCAAGGTTATAGCAATTAAATCCCATTTTTGACGCATTGACCTTGCCCCATGCCACATGCCCCACCTCGAACTCATCCACCGACAACTTGGGTGACATCCTATGGTGTTGGAGATGGGCACCCCCATCAATTGCTATAGATCAAAAGATATCGGCCCGTATTCTCACAACGATGTTTAACGCTAATCGCTGTTAAATCGCAATTTAAACGCCCGCGAAAGTAAACGCAATTCTCAAAGCATGGTTATCTTTAAACGCCTTTAAATTTTAGCGTTTTCAGAACATCGTTAAACAGGCGTAAAACGTTGTTAAACTTAGACTTGGTCCGGGGTAGTTTTAGGCGTGGTAATTCACGTTTATCAAATGCCTGATATTTCCAGCTATATGTGATGCTATCGTGGTTTAGACCAGTAACCGCTTATTCTCTTTATCTTTCTTTCGAGTCCTCAGTTGATTTTTTTCTCGTCCATTTTTCTTTTGCCTCTTTTTCATGCTTGGGTTATCTGTTATAGTATTGAATGATAGCCAGTGCGGCACCACACAACGACGTAAAACAGTTTTAAATGGGCCCGGGGTTTTGTCTCCATTCAATAAATTCTAAAGCTCATTGCGTAACGTGACATTCATGAAACTTAACCAGTGGGCATCCTGCAGTGCACTTTAAACACAACTACGCAAGGCATTTCTGACCTAAAATATGTTCAGCAACATAATATAGGCGAAGATTAAGTCACAGTTCGGTGGATGATATTTACGGCGTTTTTTAAATGCAGTGGTTAGGCTAAATGACTTGTTAAAAATATTGAACCTGTGGTTGTTAAACAGAGCGTTTAGCTAACCGAAGTTTAGGCCTAACCACCGTTTATTTTAAAAAACGTTTGAGAATACGGCCCATCGTGTTTAACAAGGCCTTAAAATCTCTATTTTTGGACCAAATTGACCACATTTGACCCATTTTTGACCATATTTGACCTTTGACCCAAGGCACATGACCCACCTCAGAAATCATCCACCGTCTACTTGGGTGACCTCTATGGTGCGAAGATGGACAACCATACATGCTCCAATCAAAAAGATATGTTGTTTACAAAGGGGCTTATAACAATATATCCTATTTTTGACCAAATTTGCCCTATTTTTGACCATATTGGACCTTTTGACCTAACGTCACATGAACCCTTTACATCCCAGCAAAGCCTACTTGCGATGCATCTATGTTGCGAAGATGGACACCCACACGTGCTTAGATCCAGATATTGCTTGGGACACACACACGCACACACACACGCACACACACACGGACGAATGGCAATTTCTAATGTCCCCCCCCCCCTTTGCCAACTAAAAGTTGGCGGGGGACCAAAAAAGTGAATACATGACAAGGTATGCTCTTGAACCGTTTTTTTCCCCTAAAAGTGCTTTATTCAAAAGTTCTTGCCGCAAATGACATATTATTCTCCATAAGACCACAAAGTTTCCTTTCTTCCTTTATACTTTAATTAAACAATCAGCTTCTTAAACATTCTAGTTGATAACCTCCACCTTTTAACGTGCAACACGTACATTTAACAGGTTATAAATATAATTTGATGTACTAATAAAAGCATCAATTTGACAAGTCAATTAACTTCAGCACATATCGGATCAATTGATGTGTGGCACACACTGCACTGTTTCCTACATAACACATAAGGGTGCAAAAAACAACAGGCGACCGTCCCTGATATGATCAATTAATCAATGGCCATGTATTGAGCTTGTCATGTCGTGCTTTGCTATCAGGGGTAGATAGCAGCGAGTGCAGCTTCACCACGATGTAGGTCATTTTGTCCGATGCACTTCAGTCAGAGCGAGTTTCGAGACAGCGGGTGATCGTACAAGGTTATGCGCTTCTAAAGCACAGTTAAAATTGCCACTCAAGCGTGGACTTTGAGAATTTAAAATGTGAAGTGATCGTCTTCAAAATGCAGGGAAGTAACGGTGTATTACCCAGAAATGACTTATTGAAACACTACAATATTTTGATAATGCAGACTGCAAACATGAAAACAATCCACGTCTCATTGTTACTCGCACTGCATTCTCAATTTGGGTGAAAAGTTTGGTGCCTTTCGTATACACAAAATGTCGAGATAATTAAGCCTGTTGGTTTATGTGTGTGATTTACGATAATTACAAAATAAAAAGAGGACATTTACCCTACATGTACTTGTAGCAGAGTGCAGGAGCATGTTGATATACTATTAATAACATGACCGAATATGGAAAAAGTGCAATACAGGGGGGAAAATGAACTTGTCAAGAATCAAAACAGTGACCTCAATGGTGTAAAATATACTCTGACAAGCTGCTTTTCACACCATACATGGATATTATCACTTAAAATTCACATACATTGAAGCTTAAAAGAAAGGGATCAACCTAAAAACAAGAACTACACTGTACATAAAGGTGTCCCTGTAACGTGTACAACAACAAGTACACAGTGCATAATTAAGATGCACCACAAGTGTGGGTTAAATTTTAGTGAAAATATGCAAATGAGCTCATTAATATTCATAACCTATCCAAAAGTATACAGCACAGACCTCATCATAATCTATCATCATGCCATGTTAGAAGTTCATTGCCTATTCAGTTTTGTCAGTAGAGTGTATTAATGAATTTCTTTGACCGGTAGAATGCACACAGGCACCTTTTTTTCTATCTGCATTGTTATTTTGTCACCTATATGCGAGTGGTTAGGGCAAAATGGCCCCACCTGCAATAGCTGCTAAATTTAGATTAAATTTTTGATAATTCTATTCATGCCGAGAGGTGGTAGTTTATCCAGGAAAAATCAATACGACTGAGGCCAACATTTTGCATGACCTGAAGATGGAACTTCTATTCATAAGATTGAATCCATTTCTTGATGTGAACCAGTGACCTATTGATGCGCATTACAGAACATTGACAGGCGCGGATGCAGGGAGGGGGGGGTGGAGGGGCGCGCGACTCCCGGTAATTCTGCAAAATCTTGCAAAATCAGCCCCTGGAGTTTTTTGTGTCTGTTTTTTTTTGTTTTGTTTTTTTTTATTTTTATTTTGGAAGCTTTTGGACAGTTTCAGCCTTTCGCCCCCCGGGTAAATTTTTTTGGACCTTGTGTTTCAAATCCTAGATCCGCCACTGGATTGACATGCATAAACTAAGAAGAGCATGACTTATGAGTGGTCACAGCCTCTTTACGCGAAATGGGTCAATTAATTGAATTATCTATGGTTTTAGTGACAAAAGCACCAATTAGGTCATGTTTACAGGCAAAGTCAAGAGACTCTTGGCAAAGTCCACTTAATCTGACAAATTCTTGTACCTTCTACACATAGCCAGGATAATCATGATGATAATCAAATTTTACTGAACTCCAAAGAAGATCATGAAATTTAAACTAATTTTAAATTAGTTAAACCAAATTTTGAAGCTTTTAACTGCAATAACAAAGCGTGCTTTTACCAGTTTGCCATATTTTCGGCACCTACACATCCTCCCTCTCCAAATGAAACTATACCCTTGGACAATATACACAAAGGACACAAATTAAATCTGAGTATTCATTCATGGTTGCATAACCGGTATGATCTGTAATTTTAAATAGCAGTAATGGCTCTTGCACCTTATAACAAGGTTTAAGTGTCTTGTTAATTATGCACAAAGATCAAAACTATATTTTACTATACTCTTGTCATAAATCTTTGCTGCATTTACAGCCCACTCACTTGCTTTTAGTCAGATGATTATCCAAATCTTATGGTTTATATAAAAAAGGCCTGTTTTTTTAAATTAGTTTTAGTAGACTAAATTTTCGTATATACCAGTACCATGTAGTTAACTTAATTCTTAGGAGTCTCTGTTCTCTTTGATGTTCTAAGCACCCATTTTAAGTGCTCATGCGCTATCAAATCGTCGGGTGTATTACATAGTGACGGATGTTGAATTTGTATCATTTTTACGAAATTAAGGGAAATGGTACTAAATACCAAAATCTTCAAACATGCCAAGTACCGAAACTTGTAAGCACTTCATTAATTAATAATTTTAATTAGAAATTTTGCAATTTTGACGTATGTTGCATAACAGAGACTTTGGTGTATTATATAGTGACGAATGTTGAACCCTCTGTCAAAGAAGTGTATACTTGATTTCCAACCAAGGCTTTTTAAATACTTTTGTTAGTAAATATTCTCATCTTAAATTTATAACTGACACAAGCAAAATATGTAATTAATTTATCAATATCGATATTAGTAGAAATTCATATTATATTTACATTTCATAGCGGTGAATCGCGGCAATCCACTCAACATCCGTCATTATGTAATAAACCAAATTGAGCAGATTCGCGATGACGGACGTTGGTTTGACGGATGTTCAGAAAACACCGATTGCTGTTTTCCATAATGACGGATGCTGATTAACGCTTAAGTATAGGGAAAATTCAACATCCGTCACTATGTCATGAACATAATCGCCGATATGCATATTTTTGGTTGTGATGGAATGATGTTTAACCTTTCCAATGTATTACATCCATTATCAAGTTAAAAGGATGAATTCAGGAATTGGAATATAGCTAAAAAATAAATTTGCCGCTGTTAATTTCGTTTTCTTAATCGGATTTGATATGTTTGGAATTCATATGTGGGGATGGTACGGACCCTCTAGAGTTCGCAATTTTCAAATGCGATTTTCTCAGAAACAAAAATTCGTATTTGTTTAACATCCGTCACTATGTAATACACCCGACGAAATGGGGTCAAAATTTAAACAAAATCACTCTACAATCTGTTGATAATTTGGACTTCTGTCAGAGTAGTTTTGGTCACGGCTGTTTGACACCATGTAAATTGCATTTTTTAGCAGTGGTGACACAATATTGACAACTGATAAAAGACCTATCACACCCATAAACATCTTGAAAATCAATGGCAAGTTTCTGGGAGAATATCTTGCTTTAGAGGCCTACATAGGTCACATGATATGCTTGTTATACCGCCCTCTATAACCCAATCCTCATAGGGATCAGTAAAAACTGCTGTGCACAAGCATTTCAGTCGATTTTCTGTCAAGAAACGGCAAATGTTATTTACAAAAATATCAATTTCTAAATCGCTTTGCATAATGACTGCCGAATCATGGGCACTTTTCAAAGGTTCAATCAAAGAGTCATTAATTTGGTAAAGGAGATGGGTTTCTGTAACAAGATGTAATGTGGAGAACTTCTGTTTTATCGCCATTAATTTTCAAGTCATTAGTACTGATCTTGGCCAGTAACAACAAGCTCGTTGAATCGAAATGGCCGCTGACAATATGTTCCCAACATTATGCCAATACCCACAGCATTCCTTCATGAGGAGAGAAGCAAGTGTCCAAGGACACAACATGCTGACATCCGAGAGGATTTGAACCACAATCTTCTGATCAGGAATGCAATGATCTCACAACACCACCACATCGTTCCTATAAAGACTGGATCTATATAAAAGCTTTTTTAATTGTAATGGCATCAATGTAATTGACTTGTGTTGGTTTTAAAAGTTTCTTCTACATTGGTCATTTTAAATTCCTACCTTGAATTAATATAATTCACTCACAACAATTCTATTTCTTGCCCAATTTGTTACAATTGGATGAGAGCATTGCAAATTATAACGCCTCCATGAGTTAATTAAAATTGAAAATCTTCTTCAACAACAGCATATAAAAAGAAATGGCAAAATGATGCAGGTACTTAATTAAAGGGCATTCCAAAAATATTTTCATGGATATTACAAATCTATTCTTGACATTCCATCTGCAAAAGCAGAGATGTAACAGAGGAGTAGTCCCATTTTCTGAAAATCCAAAATTTGAACCAACGGGAAGGCCAAATTTTAGCGTAGCATCGGCCGAAGCTTCGGGGAATGTACTTTCGTACGCAATTTTGGGGTACAAGACCCCTTCTCTAAATAAATTGGTACTTAAAACTTGGGTTTTTTATGCAGTTTTACCTTTATCAATTATCATTAATACTTTGATCTCAGAAATTGAAATTTTTTTTTTTTTTACATTTCCAGAATTTTTTTTATTTATGGCCAAAAATCCGGAAATTTCCGGAAAAGTTACATCTCTGCAAGAGTATTCTACTTGAAAAAAGAGATCCCATTTTTCAAAAGTTTGACAAGAAAAATATAAGAACTGTTAGGTGGCTGAAACTTCTTATTCCATCTCACTAACTAGCCTATAGACATCAAGTGATGTAGAGCCAACAATGAAAAACTCACTTTGCCACATATGAATATAGATTTCAAGGCTAGAAACTTTTTTGTGGCATCAAGTGAAAAGAAGGCATGAAAGCACCCAAGATAGGGTCACTTTGTACAGATGTGGTCAACCAAAAGTTGTGAAGTGCACTTGATTTTCAGCATTTTGTTATGCTTTCAAATTTAGACCAAAAAAATGATTGATTTTACTTTGGCAACTTCTCGAATGCAATCAATAAACGGTACTGAAGATGTATGTAATCTTGGCAGAAATCAGTTTGCTGCTGTGGAATTCCAGTTCATGAAAGTTGCCTGGATAAAAGTTGACATGTGTATGCTTTGGCTAATCTGTCATAAACTGTTGAACAAAACCTTTTGTCATATGCGCAGTAAAATTTATCAGTTAGTGTTAAAATGACTGTTCTATATGTTGAGTTCAAGTTCTCTCAAATTCTTTATACCAAAAGAGTGAAAAATTTTTTTTTGGAGATGCCCCATACCACTACTTTGGCATAAAGGTCCACATCCAATGTCATATTAAACACAATTGGGCTACAATAAAGGTAGGTGTGGCAACACTACTTGATGTTATTCTTCACAACACATTTTGACACATCCAAGACTTTAATCACTCACAATAAAGCACCTGGGCAATACCGCATTCAACCAAACAACAAAGGTCAATTTAAAAACGAACCACTGGCTTTGAAAAAAAAAACTCCTAATTGAAAGCCCATTGACTTTGCGTACACCTGTAATTGCGATAACACACAAGATCCATTCAGTTTCCGACCTAATCCTCATTATAACGTCTGTTAAGCTTATTGTAAACCAGCGGCTTATCAGATGTTAGATAAAAGTAACTCGAACATAAAATGACCCCTATAACACTTGTGATTATCAAGGGTTAAAAATGCAAGATCATTATTTTTTATTCTAATATACGTCCAAGTCAGTACCCATTGTAATGTGTTGGGCACAATTTTGGTGCCATTACTGGAATTTTTAAAACTACCATTACTCAGGCATTACTCATTCTATTAATTGGATGTACTGCTAACCAAATCAGATTTTTCCTTATTAAATTGCATTTATTCATACTGTTGACTTTCGTCGTCCCTTGGGGAAAACACTGATAGTAAGCTTCCTTTACATGTAGTTGGACCACATGTGTATGCTTTTCTTTCTCTGCCCTCAAGCAATAGGTTTTAATGTCTAGAGTTTGGAATTTTTGTGATGTTCTGCTTGGCTATTGGGCCAAACTAGAGGGGTATTTTGAAACCATTCCATATTGCATTACAATGTTGCCTATACAAAACACATGTGTCATTTCTTAGGGATAAAAAGTATTTAAGAAGAAGTTTAAGAACCACAAGCATTTCATCAACATGCGAAAATTTTATTCAGTACTAATGCTTGTGGGCTAAAGAGCAAAATCAGGTTTTTTAATTTGTTAAGAAATATGGTTTTTGTGGATCACATGACCTTTCATTGATGTAAATTTCCCAAAACTGATGCATTGGTGGGATTGACTCAACATACCCTCTGGGCAAAACCAAAAATATTTTGCAGTTATAAACTTGGTCATGATAGTCTTTCCTTTGTTTTTTTTTTATTTTTTTTTTTAATTACATGTTTTTTTTTTTTTTTTTTTTTTTTTTTTAAAATAATCAAAGAAAACAGATCTGAAAGTCCAATTTTGGGCCAGTAGTATGTAATCTTTTGTACAGAAAAGTTTGCCCAGGCTCAAAAAGTTGTTACTTGTGTATGTAACTGAAATTGGAAAGGAAGTCATTTTTGAATAATTATCAAAAATTAAATTTCAGTGTTTTTTTGATGCCATAGAAATACAAAGTCACACAGTGTAGTGTATGTGAAA